>CM068305.1:23314133-23466633 GCA_034768735.1 Schistosoma mekongi
AGCGTAGATAAGCTTATATCATTCAGTTTTTCTTAACAATTCTCCACAATGGAGTGAGTTGTCTAGGCGTGTGATTTTCGTAGACATATATTATAAACATAAATGCATGAAGACGATTGATTTTCTCCAGCATTAAACATAAAATAGCACAACCTACATACTTAGAGTATTTTTTTAATGCGAGGTTTGTTTTCAAAATGAATCGAAACATTTTGAATTACAAATTAAATGCGTGTCATACCATATACACTAAATGAATTATGGGTTCAATTGTCACAAGATCTAGTTTTGTTGAATCCTAAGGTTTTATCATATGATAAATGACATGTGAAATTCATATATAAATGATAATATATTTTTCAATAACATAGTCTCAGTTCAAGAACTTTTAAGAAATTCTAACCACACTTACTGATGACGACATGGTCGAATGTCGTGTATTTGTAATTATCATCTACATCAACTGCCGATTGGATGGAACCGCAGACATAACACTACAATCATCATGTTTAGTCCGTTCCATACGATACACACATAGCTTAAAATCCTCAGTATATAGTAGTGTGATAATTCTTACATTACACGATGAGATCGGAAATGATATATGCGCAACTTTTAGATTCTACTATGTTGAAATTTCATATTTGCTCCTTTGTCGTGTCATATCAAGAGTTAGATAATATGAAAATTCATAAAGGAAACTGAATTAGTGTCTAACAAGATAAGAATACATTTCCTTGCTTTGCAGATTATTTGTAGCCGAGAAAATGTTATATTTGTCTTATTTTGAAAATATATTGATTTATGCCATCCTCGTCATGTGTACATCTTATTTCAGCGACATTTGACAACTTGTCTTTCAGATAAATGCATCATAGAAAGTCCAACACTACTCTAGGGATTTTTGTAAATCATTTCCAATATAACCACATGTCGATATCATATGCTACTTAGTCCTGTTGTTAGGTGGTTGGAGTCAGTCGGCATGAGAACGTATGCCTTTGATCTTGATGCAACTGGTACTTTTTATTTAGTCTGAACTGATTATTAAGATTAAAAATTATTGACCTATTAGAGGGTCCATGATTGACCTCTTATACAAAGTATTTACACTGATGGAACTACTGTCATGCTTGTTCAGTCCTTAGTTTCAGTCATGTCCTATCAGTCAAGTCAACCTTAATTTTGATCACCAACATCCATAAACCCAATGTCTAGGATTTTCTGTCTGCTAACCTTGTCAACCTTACATCAAAACTTAGTGCCATCAACTGTATTAGTATCCATTATGAAAATTAGTTGATAAAGCTTTTTCAGCACTAAGGATTAGACAAATATGACATTCATCACTACTCAGTGGTCAGTTAACGCAAGTATACGATATGCCTGGACTGTTCAAACGAATCGTTTAATTTATAAGACTATTCTACTGTCTACATATTTTTGTCCTAATTCTTGGCATGAACACTTTATAATTATTTCGATTAAACTTCGGTTTTACTAATGAGTAGTATATATTATTCAATAAAAGGTTTTCCGTAAACATGAGAAATCTTCACGTTGCTATGATCCACAAATAGATAATTAATAATGTATTTAATAACTTATCACACTATTGAAAAACTTTATTCTACTGTGGTCTTTGTTATTTTCAGTGAGTATTATTTATTTCCAAAAGAAAGAACATGTGAAGTACAGCGGTATATCACGAAAGATAAAATTCCAGTTAAACACTTAGACAAGACGAATGGCGGGAAGAAATATTTATTTTCAATTAGTTATTCATCAAAACTTTACGCTTATATATATATATAGTTTCCAAAAGTTTTAGAATCATTTCTAGGCACCTAGTGTTATATAATAATTTTACAAGTTCAAAGGTGTTTATAAAATAATCACGACTAATTAACATAGCAATTAGAACAGACGATTGGATAAGGTAATTATAGTTTTTGTTAGTATGAAAATAATAACTGAATGGATTAGCATATTGTTATATGATGAACCGATTGATACGTAGACCCAATGTAACTGGCTCCATAGGAGCAGTTGAATTGGCATGTGCATATGGATGAGGTGAATTCAATGAGTCTATCTTTATTTTCTGTTCATATGACAAGATGGTTGTGAAATACAGTGTACAGTTCGGCTGCAGTAAACTTCTTTTGCAAAACTTCTAATTCGTTACATCATGGTTTCACTAACATTATCATCTATGAATTGGAATTTTCTGATTTCACTTTTGCTTGCGTAATCTGTTCATTTACGGATTTCAACGGGTACACGTTACGAACGTTGGTTAGTTCTTCTTCCATATTATCCTAAGCGTACATGTATTTCAACACACCGCTTTAGGCTTTTCACTAAATTTCATTTGTATCCTAGTAGTACAGATCTAAAGAATTGAGAATACAGACGCACTGACGTTGATATATATATATATATATATATATATATATATATATATATATATATATATATATATATATATATATATATATATATATATATATATATATATATATATATATATATATATATATATATATATATATATATATATATATATATATATATATATATATATATATATATATATATATATATATATATATATATATATATATATATATATATATATATATATATATATATATATATATATATATATATATATATATATATATATATATATATATATATATATATATATATATATATATATATATATATATATATATATATATATATATATATATATAATATATATATATATATATATATATATATATATATATATATATATATATATATATATATATATATATATATATATATATATATATATATATATATATATATATATATATATATATATATATATATATATATATATATATATATATATATATATATATATATATATATATATATATATATATATATATATATATATATATATATATATATATATATATATATATATATATATATATATATATATATATATATATATATATATATATATATATATATATATATATATATATATATATATATATATATATATATATATATATATATATATATATATATATATATATATATATATATATATATATATATATATATATATATATATATATATATATATATATATATATATATATATATATATATATATATATATATATATATATATATATATATATATATATATATATATATATATATATATATATATATATATATATATATATATATATATATATATATATATATATATATATATATATATATATATATATATATATATATATATATATATATATATATATATATATATATATATATATATATATATATATATATATATATATATATATATATATATATATATATATATATATATATATATATATATATATATATATATATATATATATATATATATATATATATATATATATATATATATATATATATATATATATATATATATATATATATATATATATATATATATATATATATATATATATATATATATATATATATATATATATATATATATATATATATATATATATATATATATATATATATATATATATATATATATATATATATATATATATATATATATATATATATATATATATATATATATATATATATATATATATATATATATATATATATATATATATATATATATATATATATATATATATATATATATATATATATATATATATATATATATATATATATATATATATATATATATATATATATATATATATATATATATATATATATATATATATATATATATATATATATATATATATATATATATATATATATATATATATATATATATATATATATATATATATATATATATATATATATATATATATATATATATATATATATATATATATATATATATATATATATATATATATATATATATATATATATATATATATATATATATATATATATATATATATATATATATATATATATATATATATATATATATATATATATATATATATATATATATATATATATATATATATATATATATATATATATATATATATATATATATATATATATATATATATATATATATATATATATATATATATATATATATATATATATATATATATATATATATATATATATATATATATATATATATATATATATATATATATATATATATATATATATATATATATATATATATATATATATATATATATATATATATATATATATATATATATATATATATATATATATATATATATATATATATATATATATATATATATATATATATATATATATATATATATATATATATATATATATATATATATATATATATATATATATATATATATATATATATATATATATATATATATATATATATATATATATATATATATATATATATATATATATATATATATATATATATATATATATATATATATATATATATATATATATATATATATATATATATATATATATATATATATATATATATATATATATATATATATATATATATATATATATATATATATATATATATATATATATATATATATATATATATATATATATATATATATATATATATATATATATATATATATATATATATATATATATATATATATATATATATATATATATATATATATATATATATATATATATATATATATATATATATATATATATATATATATATATATATATATATATATATATATATATATATATATATATATATATATATATATATATATATATATATATATATATATATATATATATATATATATATATATATATATATATATATATATATATATATATATATATATATATATATATATATATATATATATATATATATATATATATATATATATATATATATATATATATATATATATATATATATATATATATATATATATATATATATATATATATATATATATATATATATATATATATATATATATATATATATATATATATATATATATATATATATATATATATATATATATATATATATATATATATATATATATATATATATATATATATATATATATATATATATATATATATATATATATATATATATATATATATATATATATATATATATATATATATATATATATATATATATATATATATATATATATATATATATATATATATATATATATATATATATATATATATATATATATATATATATATATATATATATATATATATATATATATATATATATATATATATATATATATATATATATATATATATATATATATATATATATATATATATATATATATATATATATATATATATATATATATATATATATATATATATCCATAAAAAACACTCTAATTAACTTCAAGATTACCAGTAACTGAATATAAATTTATTGATACTTTCTGATCAGATTAAAACTGTACTAACAATCTTATTATTAGTATTTCAGTGTAAATTAGTTATCCAACCCACGTTATTCGATAGATGCTTTTCCATTCACACATTTGAATATGTTTAACTGATCGTACATTCTTTACAAAATTCTTTTCAGAACTCTGCTTTTACTTTTAGAAGTGACTTAACTCATCAGTCTATAAATATGGCTTACCTACGGAGATGCATCTGTGTGTACTTCAATAGCATATTGTAAAAGGAAACGGACCCAGCACAATTGCCTGTAAAACTGTATTACTGCATAATATTTGTTCGAATTTTACTAAGTTTTACCTTAGTTTGTTGATAGTAATTTGTAAAATATGACTTAGGTGATCATAGAAGTGATGGAGAGTCACCTAACTGGAATCTTTCTTGATGTCATACGATTTAAAGCCATTTATTGTCATGGTTATAAGTGACCATGTCACAAACCATATCAAACATGTAGTAAATGACCTTATTTTAAGAAAGCCAAACTGTAAAATGTCGATTTCGCCTCCACTTTGTAGATGATTGTGTACCTGATCTTTGATTACTTTTGTCTATTATGCTTGGGATAATGGTAATCGTATTAATCACTCTGTGATTCTGATTTTGTATGTTTGGATATTATGTAAGTCACTTCCCAGTTTTCTATGTATGTTCCTTCTACTGATGTATGAATGATCACATTAAATAAGAGAGTAAGCACATCATAATCTGATTTATGTGCATCACTTGTTTCAATTTTTGAAAATGGGTTTTCATAGAATAGATCACTTCTAAGACAATCCATTACTTGAAACAATTAAATTAACGTTATTCAATTTACTAACTATTATTTAAGCTTAATCATCACTTACTGTTTGTATTGACCAAGAAATTGTTACATATATCCATGCATTCAAACTTATCTATGTCAATGTGAACTCATCAGCTGATTCATAGATGACTTTATTTTTTTATTAACTAGTAAGTAATAATGCCTAACTCCTTAATTAACTCTGTTCTTATGACTGAGTCATATCATCAATAATGTATTATATATGTAACCATACGAATTATTTAAATTGACAACTACAGTATGCTACAGTCTTTCTATTTGTCTAGTTTATTATTCTGTAAATAATCAGTAGTAAAACAAAATGTATATCAGTTCATTTTACTATCAATTAAGTAGATATCTGGGTGTTTCCTCAGTCTATAAACTAAAGTACTAATACAAATTTGCTTATTTCTTTTCTTCATTATGAATGAATCTTCAACAAGAGTTTTATGAAATTTCGAAATGTTTAACTGCTACTCTCAATCCATAAAATGCATAGCAATTGGTATTTATGCTAGTAATTTTAATAAATTCAGATTCTAATCACGAATCGACTTCATCGTGTGAATAATCCGTTTCATATCAATATAAAGATCCACTAGAAATCATAGTCAGAATGTTAAAGTCCCATGATTTTTGTTAGTCCTTGATGCAAGTGATCCTCAATATGAGTGGTCCTTATAAACTTCATACTTAAGTAATTATTTTCATGCTCAAGAATGATTAGTTTTAAAATTATTTTCAATCATTAACTGAAAATCAGTGAATCATCTTGAGAAACCATTTGAAGATTGCAATGACTAATTAATCTCGATATTTCGGGCGGAATCAGCCTATACCACGAATAAATAGTATTTGGAAATTAATGATTTCTGAGTTACAACTCACTGTTTTGAAGTTATTAGATCCGCTGTTTTATTTGAATTTACTTTATTCGATTCTTGATGGAATATTGGGTGCACACTGTTGATATGCACCAAATTAAGATAAAATAGGGGTTCAGTACTTTTTAGTTTTTTCTTTCGTTATTTAATTAAATTCAGTCTGTAATAAAAATTATCTTCAAGTAAAATAGTTTTCACAAATCTTTTTCACTTTATAGTAATTTTTCTAATACCGATTTATAATAATAGTTTTATGATTTTTTTGAATGAACCATAAAAATTGTTAGAGTAACCAACCTATGTAACTTAAGAACAACATCAATTCAAACATTTCTTAGAATTAATAAAATTGATATATTCAGTCGACTAAAAATACCAATATTCACAAAAATAATCATCTCAATAAAACTGAAAAAGTTGGGGTTTTAACAAAAGGTTCACAACATATTAAAAAGAAATAATTACAAGACATATTCTATGATGCTAAACTCTATACAATATATCATCTCTCTATAAATATAAAAGACATTAAGTCGTCTGTTGAATCCGCTTGTATACCGATAGAATCTGATATGATTATCAACTTTCAGATAATATGAACCTTTTCGATATGATGTTAAACACTTTTACTAACTGACCAAAGTTTTAAACCGACAAAGATTAATGCATAGGTTTAATTCCTTACCAAATGAATTTTTAGACTATTACAACAAACAGCGGAAAAAAACATTACAGAACTTTATAAAATCGGAAAATCCTTTAATTCTCTAACCTCAAAATAGCACGTAAAGTACAAACTAGCATACGATTAATAGATCTATATGTGAATAAGAATGTAATTATGATTCAAGCAAGCAGAAATAGATGTGTATTGACGAATAATTCTAAGTTTATAGAGAAACAAAAATTTATTATTATTGATTTACGGTTTCATTACAATGAAAAATACACTACATTTATTTTATAAATATTTCAGGGAAGTCAACATTTGGACCATCTTCAAAAAAAAATTGAACATACACACAGACTTGAAAAACTTACAGTCAAATCTATTGCTAATCGAATAAGAATTAACCGTATTACTTTACACTGGATAGAATGTCAAAAAATCATTATTCGATTTCTGTTTTATTTAAGAAAAACACCTTTCAAAAGCCGACAATTTTATTATACGCTATCGAGAATACAAAGTCACTAAATGAAGTAGTTAGAACGTGTGTAAACAAAACATACAAGCAACATAGTTGTGATATGTTACTATATAAACAGAGAAGAAACACTTATTATCACCATCTGGTCTGACTCAGACAATCACTAGGGACCAGAAAGCATTAGAAAGTTGTTTCGTCAAATTATAGGACTTCTCAACAGTAATCTACCATGATTCCACCACTGAAACGATCCCAGGATACTTAGGCTTGGCAGTGATCACCTAACTACTTGACCACTGATTCGACACCAATATTTAACATTTCAAACTGAGTCAATTCGTAGTATATTTATGCGACTTGATATATTTTTATTGGTAGGTGGCTACCTTACACCGGATATCATTGAGCATGGTTATGATTACAATCGATATCAACGCAGTAGTGACTATCTCGCTGAGTCCTATTGAGAAGGCTTAACCAATCGAGTTCAGTCATGTCGATGTAAGACAGTTGCCCACCGATAGCAGTGAATGAAGACGAACAAATACGGGGAAAAGTGACAGTTAGAAATTTTAACCGTTGAATTCCGATTCAGTGATCTAGAGCTTAAGTGTACTCCACGAAGCCTGGAGGTCCCAAGCTGGGTTTCCTTATGAAGTCGTGGATGTCCACCGCTGAATTGTTCCACTGTTTCCTAGGTTTTATTGTTTGCCTAACTCGCACCAATTCGTGATATTAAAATCAGCAATCTTAACAACATCCATTACAATGAAAACGAAGAAGAAATAACATCTAATGATGTTTTGAAGATAGTAATGAGAATTTCATTTAATAATTTTAGGAGTCCCAGAACAAAACGAAACATCTATTTAATACTATCTCGTTATAAATTATTCTCTAAAGGAAATCATTCTGTAATGAGAACTGGTTTCAAACAGATTTCCTTTTCCCAGATTTGAAAATAATACACTTCTGCCTACAATCTATGTACTTATTTAATATAATCAATTTTTGTATATAGCTATTCAATTAGCTATATTTTTTAGTTGCGAGGATTTTTGACGTCTCATTTAAATTTTCAGTAATAATTCACATTGAAAGTTTGTGTTTTCAATGAAATAATGACAGTAGATGAACGAAGATTAAAATTTACTGAAGGAGAGTCATTACGAGAACTATTGAAATGGTTTGGTTGGGATATCTTTAATAGTGTATTTTTGTAAGCATCATGTGTAACGAGAAATTACGCAAATATTATAATAAAATGCCTCTCTGTATTGGGAAGATTCATTCTCATTGTTAGGAGGATTAATACGGCATAATTTTACATCGAACGCAGTGGTTGATTTCTTCCTAACTCCAACATTTAAAAAATACACCGTGAATAAAACATGATTATATCGAAATCCAGAGATTTCAGTGCAATTCATTGGTGATATAATAGGGCATGTATCCTGATGAAGTAACGATGCATCTGTCAGTGAGATATCTTTATTTGATAATCACACCAATCTAGAACTGATATGACTTCTGACACTTTCTTATTTACCAAATATAGTAGTCTTCATCATGTAGAAATTCATCTTCCATTTTATTTTAAGTCATGATCAACAACTTTAAAAGTGTATTCCACTGTTCTGTCGTAGGTTATAGCGAGTTACTTAAGTCATATACTCAAGTTTGTTAATGATTAAACTCGTATGAGTCACATTTGTGACGACTATACTTTAGGTCATTATATTAGATTGACTTAGTAGTTAACATTACTACTATTGCTATTAGAAATTAGAGGTGGAGATTGGAACCACATGAGACCGTCATGAATAAGCTACACTTTAAACATCTTAAAGCTAAGCATATACTCTGAAATTGGAACTTTTGTAACTGTGTTGTCTGATTGTTAGTAGATTTATATCTAACTTATAAGTAAATCGTTATCAAGAATGTGTCAAATCGTATACGCACGTCTTTTGGTAAGCCTGTACACTACGAGAATGTGGAGGCCGTTAATGGAGAGTAGTCAGCCCTACATAGTAACTCGAAAGTACAAACATGGTGAGACTATTCAATAAACGCCTTGAATCATCCCAAAATATTTATGTTATTAGCAGCTCACTTATGGCTTAATTATATACGATCTTAATACTATAGCTAACCTGTTCATTGATATTTTTGGTACACAAATAATAATTTTGATAGTTCTATTCATCATTAGTCTAGTACAATATGAACGTTTCGCATACAGTATATCAGTAAGTTACTATTTTACCATGTACACATCTGATAAAAGAAAATATATATGCATATATGTAATGTCAGATCGTTTTTCGTAACTCTTACATAGCATAGGAAGTGTACCAGATACGGAATAGTGAACCTTTTATACATTTTGTACATACATGGGTTCTAATGCAGTGACATCCTGTTCTGCTAGGAGATATGCAAGGTGAAGGATGTGAATGAAGAGTGTGGTTTATATTTGATAAAATAGTACTAGATAGTTGTAAACAGGACTTCAAATGTCCGCCTACAGCCGTGTTCATAATAGCATTAAAGTTCTTACCACACACTCTACTAACAGCTTTCAATATTCTACGCAACACCACATACTCATTCTTTAAAGTTCTGGGAAAAAATAATGGCAAACAATATAAAATAATAAGTGATATTCAATAACTGACAAATTTTAATAAGTACTAGGTAATATTACAACTATGTAATCATTTAGCACAATATATCAGACAGGAACGTATTCTGATATTAACAAACATGTGAAGGCCAAGATATATCTGAAGTTACACCGGGATATGTGACATTCAGCTTGATCTTAATTACAGGATCTCGAATTTTGCAAATTTTAATATGAATTTACAAGGGCATTTAGACCTGTTTTATGTCTTAAACTGAAGTTGACTGTTTGGTATTTGGAAGAATTAAGTTGAGTGCCGTTCAAACTAGACCATCATTCAACATTTGCTAATAAGGATTACATTTCAGAACAATTTAAGGATAAAGAAACAGGCATACAAATAGTAAGATCATCTACATACTTGATAAAGGTATTGTTCTTAGAAGTAGGTAAGTCATACAAGAAAACTCCTGAACAACATTTGGGTAGATACCTCGCACCAAATGAAATCCATTACTTTCGTTTGCCACCACATCAACGTAACACTAAACTCTCTTTAGGCCTCAAGTAGTTATAGAGTAGAGGATATGGCATCTGTGTATTTCATGTATGGTAGACCAAATACCCTATTACTCCTACTGAAACTGTTTAATTTTCATATGGAAACAGGCACTTATCCTAATAGTTTGAAAAATTCACACATAATTCTACCATTCAAGTCAGAAGAGGGGACTAGCTTGCAACAATAGCCCCGTAAATATAACGTCAGTTATCTTTAGAATTATAGAGAAAATATTGTATGAAGAAATATCAGATTATCTACTTTTTAAAAAACTTGCTTCAAATTCAAAATTTATTTTTCGAACTTGATTTTGTATCACTTTCACTTTGACTTATTTTATTCGTCTTTACTAAGAAGCAGTTTTGTCCTCCTGGTATTATTGTTGCAGTTTCACATATCTAGAGCTTGTGAATATGTCCAACCACAGGCTTCTTACAGGCAAACTCATATCTTATGAAATCAGTAATCTCTTACTTACATGGCTAAATTCTTTTCGCAGTCTTTAATATCAATTCGTCAGAATCAACTCCTTTCTATGGAATGCCAAGCTTGTTACAAACGCTGTTATACAAAGTAGCGTTCTAGGCTCTCTATTCTTTAAAACTTAAATAATATTTACATATGCTTCACCTTTTCTGTATGTTTATGATTTTAAAGTTGTGTGCTAGTTCCCTCCTAGTGAGCTTACTCATATGCTCAGTGACATCAGTACTGAGCTTACCAAGGTTGCCGTATGGTGTTTAAAACTGGAACTTGGCTTTTTCAAATGTGGATGGATAAGTTTTAGAGATACACGGCTCAATTTCCATCTAACTGTAAACAGTTTCGTTATTAAACTTTCATTGAGTGGTTGACTTAGGACTTTAATATTCTTACAATCTGGCATGCTCAGAGCAGGTTACTATACAGATATCTAAGTCACATCGACTTATGGGTTGCATGCTGTGCTTTTCATAACAGTGATTCGTGTATTTTAATTTATAAAGTATCTGTCTGACCACTACAAGAATACTGCACTTTCATTTCGAATAAACTGTAACTCGAATCTCTCCGGCATCACTTCACACTTTGTATTTTTGGGAATAATTATACTTTAAAGTAACGAATAAGAGGTACTAAGTTAGGATTCGATCCTTCATAAAAGCGACTATTAAAATTAAATCCATTTTAAAGATATTAAACAAATTAACGTTTGTACCCTCCAATTAAATTTAATCTGATAATCTTCCTCGTTATGACCGTAATTCGGTTTTAAAAGCAAAAGTGTCTTATTTTATATCAACCTTCAATATAAATTACCTAATATATAAATTCCCAGAATTCTGTGACAGTTCAAGACAAAATGAGTTAGCGAAGCCGGTTATATCTCTTTCTTTATGAGGTAAATTAATAACTTCTTATTCTCTGATACTGTACTGAAAGTATTCACCATAGATTATCCCCTACTACATTAAGGGAATAGTAGGTACTTTATATATGTAAATACTTATCACTTAGCATGCTCACCTAATTTAGTGCTATGTCAATATTAGTTTTATCCTCTTTGTCTTATTCTAAAGACATGTAGTAAATTGTCTTTTACAATACCCGAGTAATCGATAACTTTACTAATCCGTTTCATTAACTCTAGGACACTTTTGCTGTTGTTTTGTAATACCTATTTTCGTTTTCCTCTCTCTAGTTGTAGATGATTATGCATTAAACATAAATGTCACCTGCATATACTACATTGTTTTTTTCTCTGTATCATAACATCTTAACTCTACTACTGATGAAGCAGGCTGTATCCTATACGTCAAAAATAAAGTCTAGTTGCCATTCGAAAAGCAACTTTCACGGTGGAGATGACAGGCACGAATCTACATTAGTATGGCTATCAACACTTAATTGGTGCAAAATAAACACAATCCTAATTTGAAAGCCTTAACAGTTCCTTTTCTCTGTACAGGCAAAAGGATCCAAGCAGTTCATACAATTTATAACACATTGAACAGGCATAAAAATTAATACAATTAGTTGCTTGTCCAGGAAGAAATTTTGTCCCTAAAAATGGAGGGACTAGATTCTGTATTCAACTAACTGACCAAATCAACCCACTCAGGCACAGACACCTAAAACAACAAACCAATGTAATTTATGATAAGATCTTAAAGTTAGGTAAAATAAACTGAGGGCATCCATCCGAATCAATATATATCAACAAAACATATGTAACAATCTATTTGCGCACAAGAATTCAGTAACTGATCTAATGAAGGCACAAATGAATACAATAAGGGTGGTTGTAGAGGCACAGGACTGTGAAGCAACACAAAATATATAGTGAAAAAACTGCTTAACAATGGAAATTGGAAGGATTTCCACAAATATAAAGTAGAATTTACACTATGCGACACAGTCTACTCGGAAACTCTAGTAATGATATGTCTCTGCTACTCTCCCTCCGTATGAACTTTAATATACTTACATACACGATATTTTCGATAATAATCTTATCTAAAAGTAAATCACTAAAAATTTTGAAAGACAATCAAATGAAAAACATTTTTTATTATCCTGGAAATTTTGTTTATATTTAATTAAATGGTTAGAATATTTTGTAGACTTCATTAGGCGGTTACTAAAGATACTTTTAATCGTGAGCTGTAACTATAGCTCAGTATTTCCTTCATAACATATGAAGAGCCGATTCATCAGTACCATTTCTAATAAAATTGAGCCCATGAAATTATGGCCAATAGATTAATAATTATAGCTTTATGAAACGATGAGAGACAGTCTAATACTGAAACATAGTTTATAAAAATAGAAAGTATTCGTAAGTAATAAGTATGGAAGATAATGAATAACTTAAGTGTCACCACCCAGATACCAACGTTATGCTATGCATGTCAAGCATGTAAGTTGAGCTGAAATTGTTTTGATATCAGGGACTTAGATTGTCGGAGAGATATTTCACTTTCATTACGTTTATTGATTCTTTTTAAACCATTTGTAGAGCGAACTAAAGTGAAAAGTTCTTTAGTTCCCTTAAGCCTTAGAGAATTCAAACTGATTAAGTGAGGATCACTTTATTCACCTGTGTACAACCAGTGATAAATATATATATATATATATATATGTATATATGTATATATTATATATTGTATATATATATACATATTATATATATGTAATGAATTATTCCGTCAAACATGACTGATAATGTCGACGATTGAACGTAAAAGTGACCTTGGAAATAAAGAGCCAATCATAACCAGGCTAAAGAAAAATAACTGATTTTCATGTGCAAACGAATTATGATGAATTCAGTGCTCGTATGACATGGATAAACTTTCAATAATAATAGAGAAACAGAGATCGTAATGCCGGCGTCACAATACACATCTGAATTACGAACTTAATTTTAATCCTTAACCTACTTCTAACCTTAAACTAACTTTAAAGCATAATCTAATTCAAAAACCTTAGTAACAGTTACGTTGAAACACGCTTATTCCGGCTGCACAATCACAAATAAGTGTCTTTTGCAATAATTTAACGTCCTATAAACGTCTTGCAATTCTTTAAGCACTATAATTACTCACCAGCCGAACGTATATGACAATATCACTTAAAATGACTTCCATCCCTCACCATGTGAAACAACCTTGAACCTCATAGCTTACTTACGAATGGTCACACCTTTAACGTTTGTTCATCGGA
This sequence comes from Schistosoma mekongi, assembly GCA_034768735.1. NCBI lineage: Eukaryota > Metazoa > Platyhelminthes > Trematoda > Strigeidida > Schistosomatidae > Schistosoma > Schistosoma mekongi. The sequence continues at coordinate 23,329,429 of CM068305.1, forward strand.
ACTATAACCATGTTAGCCATTATTTCTAATATTTTAGCTGATAGCTTTGTATTATCAAGAAGTTGCCAAAAGCAATGAAACACTGTCAGTGAATTAAGGTGAAGTCGATTCTTACATTAGATAGTGTTGCTTTATGATACCGTATCCAACTTTATGTATATATTTCAAAATAGGTCGAAATAATGGATTAAATAGTGTGATAATGTTTATTACAGCTATTATTATCTGACCAGTGAATTAAAAATCCGAGTATGGTACCATTGAGAATTTATCAACTGAACGCCATCCCATTAAAGTATTCATTAAGGTTTATTTTAAATTTAACTAGTGAGTTATTATGGTAACGTAGGTTTTGAATTACACCATTAAAAGTAGGATTATAACAAATAAATGTAATTTGAAGTTAATATATATTAACCAACGTCATTTTGTCTGGTCTTTACTGCTAGCCAAACATTATCAATCTAGTTACAGCATGTGCATTTAGCTATGCGGCATGAAATTTTAATCTATCTGGTGTAATTATTTTATTCGACTTGCCGAGTTATTTTAATGGCGTGTACAGATATTATTATAAACTGTAATTTCATTCAATTTTTGAAGCAATCGATCTACTAAAACCCCTGATGTCAATAAAAAGTATGTTGAATTGTTTACCACCGAACACTAATGACTTCACATGTGATTATACCCCAAAACTCTAAGTTATACCTTATGAATATTAAGTTCAAATCAGTGACTAGAAACACAGTAGTCCAGTTTTTGTCAGCCTCAGTCAAGAATCAACCTAACAAGACTATCGTTCAGTGTTGCCTCACTCACTATCAATATGTTAGTATCTACACATCATAACTTCTCACTAAATCATTACTTCGTTTATTCTTCATTCACATTTCGATTTATATTGTCAGACATTTTTTTCATAATCATTTATCCTCCTACCTAAAAACAAGAGTCTCTAAAAGACAGACAACCAAAAATAAAAAGAAACAACTGGCTACATTGAAATAGAAGTGCATATAAGTAAAGTGCAGAAGAAATCAATTAAATATTGTTTTCCACTATAGTTAGTACCGACTTGACATATATTATATAATGGGAAATAGTTTACGTAACTTAAAAAAGAAGGAAATGCTTTGTTTTTCTTTTAAATTTTACTTTCAGACTGTAAAATAAACAGTCGTAGACTATTAATGGAGAAGGAATGTTTCTTATTTTTTAGATTAATCGAATGATTATTTATTCATTAAATGATACTAACACTAAAGGCATAAGTATAGTATGCCAAATAGAAAAGAAAATGTACTATTACATGCTTATGTTGAATTACAATGTTTTTTTTCTAAGAAATTAAGTCATAGTTACAATGAAAATCATGACAACCGCTAAAAGAAAAATGACTGAATATATAATAATAACATAAAAGAAAATATAAGTGAAAATAATTTGAAAATTGGCGACAGTAGTGTAAAAGTTTATCATCACTTCTAAATAAATGAGTGACTTACCTGTACTTATCATTCATTTTGTTGCTAGATAGAGATTTGTTTGATCTTCTGTAGCAATTGAATTTGTCTGTTTGGCAGTATTGCAGAATTGATTTCTTAAAATTCTGTTGGTAAAATAACTAACTTTTACTGGGTTATTCTTTACTTGATTAGTTTAAGATTATGGGTGTTCTATGTTTTTTTTTCATTTGTAAGCAAAAACCATGAATCAATAAGTTAAATTATTGATTGAACTCGTTAATCGATTGCACACTTGTATGATAGACTTTGTGATTTACCATCTGAATCAGAGTTGAAAATAGGATCAGTTTACCGAGATGAATTATTTTAGCCTGCAACCTAATGTGTACATTGAATGCATTAAGTAGTATCTCAATTCTACTGTTCAACGCAGTAACTTAAGCACGAGTGACCAAATGACTTCTTGCAATTGACATTGTATTAGCAATAGATAGTTAACCGGTTTGTAAAAGATACACCGCCAAGGGTGTTGTATTTACTATATACTTTATCAATCAATTACATTCTTTCTTATTCTACTATAATAAAGACAGTATATTAGTATGTTTGCTTGTAGACTAATCATACATGTTTCAAAGATGTAGTAAGTCCTTAAGTGCTAAAAGTTACATAAAGATGGGCTAAATAAGTTATGAGCATAGTAAAGTCTCTGTAACCATTTCAATAAGCAGTAAATAACATTTTCTTGGATAATAAACCGTCGTTGCATCATGTTGTACCATACAGTCAGTGAATTCGATAATAGAATAATAACAACTATAATATGGATGCACTAGTAAATAACTTGAGAAAATTCGAATCTCAATGGTCTCAAATTTATTTACAGTTTAAACAAATCGTTTACTATTATTCGATTATAATTGTCTTCCAAAACTAATAATTTGTAGTTTATTTATCATATTGAAAGCAGTGATGTTAGAAACGTTTTCTTGGGTAAGATCCTTGAATAATTCAATAAGCTTAGATTCATAGTTAATCTATTTTAGTTTGCAACAAATCATCAGGCATTTCGTATTATTCAGTTGGTGAAATTAGAAAGAGGTTAAAATGAACAATATAGAGTCGATGGTTGGGTTATTAAATTCCATGATATATAAGCTAAATCACTACTATTATAAATTTGAATTTAACACGGTGAATGAACATTCTGTCTTCTATTTTTTTTTAAAATCTTACCTAGCAGGTTGGATTCGTAAGATTAATCCACCAACTATAAATCACCAGTCATACTTCCTGATAGTTAATCGTGTGATTTTGACAGATATTGCAATCTACAGTTTTGAATACCCTAGTTGTCATTGGAAACTTTGCTAATGTCAGATATAGTTGGTTAAAAGACACCAAGTAAACAGCAAATAATAGATCAACTTAAATCATTGTAAAAACATCAATCTATCCATAAACGCTAATGATTAGTTGATAATCATAATATGATACTGTTGCATTACTATTACCATATACATAGATGACAGGTGGAGTCGCAAGGATTGAAATCTCTGATAAAATAAATTGATCAACTTGGATAGTACGCAATAATGACCATTACTGATCTTGATCGTATATCCTAAACTAATAAATTGTGCTAGATACTTCGTAGGTACAAATATGAAAACGATTATTTTAGCGTAACTGTATTGTTAGACAACAAGTTTCCAATTCCCTAGATTTCGGTTTTTTGTAGTTTATTCATTCATTTTTAATTTATTTCAGAAATAATGTTTCAATACATCAACATTTGGGCTTACAGTGTTTTTATGTCAAATTCGCTTATCAGTTTCCTCTTTACAAATTACATGGTCATTGTCTATTTTGGCCATTATATCATATACAACTTCCGGTCTATACATATCATTACCAAGGTTAACTTTGATAATTTCAAAAAAACTTGAGCATTGGATAGATTGTTTATAAAATAAGTGATATATATTTGTAAAATTCCAATGAGTAGAAATTAAAATTTCTGACGTTTCGCGGCTTAGTGCAAGTCGATTCTTCAGAGAAATGAATAACCGAATTTAATTAATACAAGATTAAATAATACAATGGAACAAATCAAAAACAAAATAAACTCGTACAATCAAAATGCGAGTTTGATCGTGTTATAATGTCAAGTTATATAGGTCAAGGTGGTTTGAAATGAGACATGTATGTAAATGTTAGTGTGATGTGTGAGGAAAATATGTGAAAATAAAATTGTATGTATGTTCATCTGTATGAAATTCGATGTACTTTAATTGTGGCTAGTTGGATAGAAAGTCCATATTGGGTGGATAGAAAGGCCTTCCCTTTTGTGAAATCGGAAACGGGTCAACTTCTGAAAGAATTGAAACCTTTCATTAGTACTTCCATTTGGTTTGCTTTATATCCTAAATCATGCACAACGTCTCGTTTCTATGGTTTACCAAAAATTCATAAATCTGGTGTCCCACTAAGACCAATAGATGATTTCACCAACACTCCAACATATGCGCTTGCTAGATATCTAAGCAACATTTTAAAACCGCTACAACAAAATTTACACAATGTTGTCAAAGACACATATGATTTAAAATCAAAAATATCAGATTTGATAATTGAAGATATTGAAACAATGGTAAGCTATGATGTTGTATCTTTATATACTAGTATTCCAATTGATATATGTCTAGAATTTATTAATGGATTACTAGAAAATGATCATACACTACCTAGCCGGTGCCCATTAAGTATCAATTTAATCATGAAATCTCTAAGCCTATGCTTGAATTCAACTTTTTTCACGTTCAAAGGGATTCTCTACAAACAAACCAACGGAGTAGCAATGGGCTCCCCCGTTTCACCAATTGTAGCAAACCTTTTCATGACCCATATTAAATCTCACATTTTCAATAATGCCATTAGACCAAAGGTTTGGCTAAGATATGTTGATGACACTTTTGTCATCATCAAAAAGACTTTTCTAAGATCATTCTTCAAACGAATCAACAACCTATCTCAGAATTTCAAATTCACTTTAGAAAGTGAAAATGAACACAATGAGTTACCATTTTTAGACTGCTTAGTTAAGAGAAATTTAAATGGAACTCATAATCTGAGAATTTACCACAAGCCCACACATTCAAATCGATATATCGATTTCAACTCAGCACATCCATTCAGTGCAAAGATATCGCTGGCTCTAAACTTATTCAGAAGAGCCAGTAGACTCATTACATCTGAAGACGACAAGCAATATGAGTACAAAAATATGGTCAACATCATATGGCTTAATAATTTTCCAATGAATTTTATTAAAAATTTGCAAAAACGAAACGACTTATTACTAAATAGTAGTAAATTGGTCAAAACATCTTGGATTGGTACAGCCGTTCTCATGAAGACTCTCCAATATAGAAAGCATCACAATCAACACAATATATTTAAAAGTAATTCGGAGGCTAAATACAGTTACAAAAACGCATAAAATGTCGACAACGCTAACATGAATACAAAAAGGATTTTTGATATTTTTTTAAACATAAGAAAGTGTGTAAAATGCATACCGTAAAGTTGATAAAAAAGGGAATATATTTTTATTCAATTTTTTTTAATTTCATATATATAAACTTCACAATACACAGAGTGGGAAATTAGGGAAAAAATTAATAGACGTAATATTCGTTAAAGTGTTCTGGAAATCGTGCATTTTTACCAGAACGTGTAGCTCTTCGAAATTTCCACTTGCTTGTTGGTTGTTGCTTGAGGCCTGGCGACTTCGCTCATGTCGAGTTTCGGCCGTGTTGTGGCGAGTTGGACATCGAAGGGTTTACCTTCCAGGTAAGCTGCTTTGAGGCGGTCAATGCTGACGTTCTCCTCGTGGCCATTCTTGTCGATCTTATAGTACTTTGTTTCCCGTTTCAAGACCTTGTATGGTCCTTCGTAAGTCGCGTCAAGAGGTCTGCGTAGAGAGTCACGACGTACAAAACCGTGTGTACTATATTTTAAGGAGGGTTGGATAAAAGTGTCTGCCGATTGTTGTCGAGTTTGGACTGGCTCAACTGAACGCATAGCATTTGTAAGCCAGTTCATGTAAGAATTTATATCCAGGTTTGTCGAGGTGGAAGTGGTTTCCACAAACTCACCTGGTAATCGAAGAGTCGTTCCGTAAACTAATTCAGCTACACTGCACCCGACATCTTCTTTTACAGTGCTTCGAATTCCGAGTAAGACTAGTGGCAAAGCCTCTGTCCATTTTGGGATGTTCGTAGCTGAAAGTGATGCTTTCAGCTGTCGATGAAATCTTTCTACCAAACCGTTAGATTGTGGGTGGTAGGCAGTTGTTCAGAAGCGCGTTGCTCCAAGCAGTTCTGTCAGAGAGTGGAACAATCTAGATTCAAACTGAAGTCCACGGTCTGTCATTATTGTAGATGGACAACCAAAATTTGCTATCCATCGTTCGACGAAAGCGCTAACAATCGTTTCACTAGTGATGTCTTTCAGTGGAATCGCTTCTGGCCAGCGTGTAAAACGGTCCACGCATGTCAAAAGATAAGAAAATCCATTTGATTCAGGTAAGGGTCCTACCAAATCAAGGTGGACGTGGTCGAGTCGAGCGTCGGGAGTTGAGAAAGTGCCTAAAGGACATTTGTTGTGCTGAATTACTTTGTTCTTTTGACAGGCCACACAGGAGCGTGCCCATTCTTTGATGTCTTTATTCATCGTTGGCTAGCAAAATCTCTGGGAAATCAGTTTAGACGTAGCACGAACTTCAGGATGAGAGAGGTTGTGCAATGTGTCGAAGATGATTCGTCGGTAACTCTTGGGAATGATTGGACTGGCTGTACCTGTAAAAGAATCACAAAGTATTCTTAGCTTTTCCAATCCTCATTGTTTGGAGTTTAAGCGTTGTTGTTGATAACTCGTGATGAAGATCATTGTCTTCATTTTGAAGTCGAGCTAGTTCAACAAGGTCGATACCTTCAAGGCATGCATTCGTGATAAAGCGTTGGCAACTACATTGTTAGCTCCAGATATATGTAGTATATCAGTAGAGAACTGGGAAATGTAGTCTAGATGACGCGACTCTCGCGGAGAGTACTTATCTGAAGATGACTTCATAGAAAACGTCAGTGGTTTATGGTCGGTGAATATTGTAAATTCCCGGCCTTCGATGGAATGTTGAAAATGTCGTACAGCACAGTACATGGCTAGCAGTTCACGGCCAAAAGTGCTGTATCTTGATTCTGTGTCGTTTAGTCGTCTTGAGAAGAAGTCTAATGGTTGAAAAGCTTGGTCAGTCCATTGTTGCAGAACAGCGCCAATCGCTGAGTAAGATACGTCAACCGCGGAACACGTCATCGATGAGACGTTGAAATGTTTGTGCCGCATTCTTCAACCGAAAAGGCATTCGAAGGAATTCGTAAAGGCCAAAAGGAGTTACAATAGCGGTTTTAGGTATGTCATTTTCAGACATCGGTATTTAGTTGTACGCCTTTACCAAGTCGAGTTTTGAAAATATTGTCATTCCCTTCAGGGTGGCCGTTAAATCGTGGATGTGCGGTAAAGGGTAACGATCAGGCGTAGTTTGAGCGTTAAGACGTCGGTAATCACCGGTAGGACGCCAGTCATTGCTATCTTTCTTCGGGATCATATGTAATGGAGATGACCATGGACTACTGGATGTGCGGATTATTCTAAGGTCAATCATATGATCGAATTCGTTTTTCGCCATCCATAGTTTTTCGGGTGCGAGTCGGCGCGCTTTGGAGAATACAGGTCGACCTATAGTCGTGATGTGATGTGTAACATTGCTGGTTACACATGATAATTTTGATGACGCCTTATTCAGATCTGGATACTTGTCGAGTATCGACTGAAAATAAGGGTTAATTAAATGCTTAAAACGAAGAGGACATAAGTAACAACCTGTAGCAGCGGTTCCACGAATGTAGAGATTTGTGTTACTATCCACTAGTCTCTTTTTACGAGGATCCACAAGCAAGTTGTGGTGGCTAAGTAAATCCATGCCTATGATGGGTATTTTCACATCGGTGATAGTGAAAATCCAGTGTATGGGTTTTCCTAAACCCACGTCTAAGTAGACATATCGTTTACCATACGTAGCTATGTGTTTTCCATCGGCTGCCTGTAAGTCTAACGCAGCTTCATGGTGGCGATCAGATGGAGCTGCAGGAAGAACGCTAACTTCTGCACCAGTATCGACGAGGTAGCGAACCTTCGTTATCACGTCAGTAATAAATAATAGGCATCTGTTTCCACCGGCTACGGTTGCAGCTAACGTGTGCCGGAGGGATAGCTTCCCGATGCGTCGACAATGGGTTTATGTCTATGGAAACAACAAGGGTCTCTACACTTCTTCGAATTTTTTCCATAGGTGTTGTCGTACCAACATCAATGTGAATTTTCGTTTCGTCGAAGTCGAGACGACGACCTTCTCCGAGACGTACTTCGTCGACGAGAATCGTTCAGTCGGTGTCTTTCCTTCAGGTCAAGAAAACGAGAGAGAGTATTACACAATTTTGTCACGTCGTTTTCGGTGGAACGAGGTTTTTCAGTAATGGAAAAAACCTCATTGTTTCGACTTCTGGTGATCTCCACAATTCGATCAGTAGATGAAGCTAGTTCATCTACTGGGTTGTTATTAAACGTTACCAGAATTGCTTGTACTTGTTTTGGCAGTTTTGATAAGAAAAGTTGACGGAAAAGACGTTCTTTGAAGGTGCGTTGACCAATTACCTCTCGCATGCGCGACAACATTTCCGTCGCTGAAAAACTATCTAAATCGATGGTGTGGAACAACTCATCAAGTCGTTGTCTGTCGGAAAAGTCTCCGCGTTTGAGAATTGATCTTTTGAGCTGGTCATAAGGTTCTAGGCAGTCAGGGCTGAAAAAGAAAAGGGTGACGTACCTGTTCAATTCACGCGGAAGTGACCTTACAACGGCAAGGAGTTGAACGGGTGGGTCTGTCACAGCGTGGTCTCGAAACTCGGCTTCTGCGTAGCAGAACCAAGCTTCTATGTTTTCTGTCCAGAACGGAATGAGCTGAAAGTTTGGGGGTGTGGGAGTTTTAATCTTAATGAACTTAGGAGTCTGATCAGTCATGCTATATATGAAATATATGAAAACACAAAAATAAATGCAATCAAAATGTGCAAAAAAATGACAATCACACCAAAAATACTGTTAAAAACTATAAACAGGAACGAACTCACAGTTATGAACGTGTCCAGAACACGTCGTGCTCACCAATGAAGTGCACCAGATATATGACCAAGTTACGCTTGCGGTATTACCAGGGCAACTTCTGACGTTTGAAACCACTCTTACGAATGAGAATAAATCAGAAGGCAATAAAGGATAGAATAGCAACGTCTAGGGCACTCTAGAAAGAGCTGCTTTCCACGATGCGGCGTGACGTTTTCTGGTGATGATGCGTGACCGAGCGCCTTCAACTAGTAGTGTCCGCTAAAACAAACATGGTCAGCATCAATGTCGAAACTTATGTAACTATTTATTTTGGGGATTATTTACCGCTACACAATTAAGTAGTGTTTAAAAACCAGATGCTTTAAATTATATCACAACTCAATAGAAAATATTTCCCTCCTCTGATAAATCCTAATTATATGAAATAAAGAAAAATCGGGTGGAAAACTGATCAACATTTCCGTAAGAGATATAGATTTACGTCATTTATAATATACTTTCATTTCTACATTTTTCACTTTGTTTTGCTATAAAAAATTAATGATTATTTGTTGACTACTATAATGTTTATCAGTAGTAAAGAATATGTATTAAAATTAATGATATTGCAATTAAGTACGGAGACTAAATTTCCTTTAATCAATATTCCTCAAACTCGTTATAATTAGTTTGTTGTTTATTGTTATGTTAAGTAGCCAACATGCTCTTTTAATAAACAAAAAACAGATAAAGTTATTTTTTAATGAAGCTTTGCTATCAAATGCTGATAATGTTATCATTTTACTAAAGTTATAGTCATCGAATAACAAAAACATCCGCAAAAACAATAATATTATTGATATTGATTTAAGTAGAGCTAAACTCAAGACGTTGATTTATCTTATACAAAAACATTTTGATTAGATTCTTGATGTTGTTATATTATTGATGTATACGATCATAATATCACTACATTAAATCAAGTGTTGAGTACGATCGATTACTGCGTTTTATAAACCCTTCTCAATCACTTCGATTGATTTGACGTGTTACAAATGAATCTTTCTATATCATGATTACTTATTCACATCACATTTTTTTTATTTTCTGTATGACACAATAGGCAAAACGTTTTGTTTCTAAGGTTTCTTGATGTATTTTAATTTAAATAATTTAGAATAATCACTATGATGTTCAGTGTATTAACGCCTTAATATTCACTTTTTCATTTCAACGACAAATGGCTAAATTCCCAAAAATACCATATTACTTCAGAACAATGTACTTAGTTCTGACGGCGTTTCTCCGATAACTGAAGATGTCATTTTACCGTCATTCAATAGGTTAAATGATACAGACATCAATTTCCATTGGAAGCTATAAAGTTTTGTTACTGAATGTTACTGTAATTTGTCATGTAGATAGGAATTATGGATCTAGGCATACTGTAATTGTGTTCTTATTATGATTAACAGCTACAGACCTTAACTATTTGCTTGAGGCACTAGGTAGTTTATTTAATCATTATCCTGTGTATTTTTGATTTAATTATCTATTCATAGAGACCTTTTATGATTATTAACTAAATATAGCAGTCGACTCAAGTATTTCTCTATTAAAAATAGATAGAAAATACAATTCTAAGCCTATTTTAAACAATTTCAGTTACTTTAAAAATTTATTTTTAAGTTGGCATAGTCTCCCTGGTGATTATTGCAAATGGTTGTTATTATTAAATTCAGACAATGTTTTAAAGTTTCTAATAATTGATAAATACTAGTCTATAAAGTATAATTACATTTTGAAAAAATTTACTTTCTCTCAAGCTTTAATATTAACTACTGAAGTGATTTCATCTAATTCTTTGGGTAACTTTTTATAAATTCACATTAACTCTTTAATTTACTATGGATAGAACATTTATCTGTTGATTAGTAAAAATCTTGAATATTTTATAGCTGAAACTTGTACCAGAAAATAAATGTGATATCGTGTTTCTATGTGAATCATAATAAATACTTTGATATCTTAATACATTTTACTGACTATGAATGATAGTTTTCTAGGCGAAAAATCATGTTCGAGTGTATTAATGAAGAATAGTAAAAACTTTTGGTTTCATGTAGGTCACTATGATATCTCCAGTAAGCCTTATTAAGCAACTGAGTTGTGTAAGATACATAAGATGTGAATGTATATTTGCGACATTTCTATTAGGTACTAATTCTGTATAGTTGTCTCATTATTGAGAGGCATAAGTAAGTAAATATTCATTTACAACAGCAATTTGTTAAATTATACCCTTTTTTAAGTTTATCGATATTTTTGGTTGATTTGAGTCGTTGTATCTAATTATAACCAGCAGGAATGGGATAAGCTCATGAATAAGGAAGATGGATATTATCAGCCTCCACTTTTGGAAATTATTACTTTGCCTAATAAAAGTGAAAAATTCTTTTAATAAAATACTTTGAAGCCAAGAGTATTGCCATTTTCACTACTGTACGATAAGAGGTCAACGTGCATAAGTCCTCTAGAATATTATATTTGTCCTAAAATGCTATGGTGCTTAAAATTCTCCATTCAATCATCTTTACGGAGCTCTGCTAATGACCTAGTAAATACTAACGGCGTTGGAAGTATACAGTTGTTATAAGTAGACTTCTTTGAACAAAGAACTAGAGTATAGTTCCTTGTCGAATATAGTAAAGTAACTGTGTTCTTTATTTCTACGTAATTTGAACTCAGTACCATGTGTGCGAAATGAAAATGAGATCTCTTCAGCTTGTATTCATCAACTATACATTGAAAACTTTAGCGTTAAGAGTATATACGAAGTCAAGAGTACGGATTTTACGTTTTTTCAAACAGTTACGAGAAACATTAATCAGAAAAGTTTCATACTCAAATAAACTAATTTAACTAAATTCTGTATTATTTATTCTCTTTTTACTTCATTTCAGTTTGTTTTTAATTAGTTCCACTCAATATTTCAAAAAACAAAACTTTTTCAGAATTCACAATTATAGATATTGATTAAATAAGGTTAGTCACAGTTGTAGAGTCCCATTTTAGCAAGAAACAGCCATAATGTGCTCTCCGGTTTTCATTGATGCCCAAATGACATTAATCTGTGACGAATACTAATAAATGAATGTAACACCTATTTTCACAAACCAACCTCAACTCAGATAACGTAATCAGCTCGCTAATGTCTAACTTTAAGAGATTCTTCAGGTTCAAGTAAAATGTCGTGACTGGTGGAGTTCAGGAATATCCGTAATGAGGCAATTATTATCAATGGCTTTGACTAATCGTCTGGTAATATTACGAATTAATGGAAACGGGAATTCTACTTCAAGAAACTTGCATAGAGGTGCAGATTCTTAAGCATTCACCTCAAAGCCTAAATACACTGGGTTGGATTTCTTGGAAGAATCGAGGATACGCACTACTGGCAAATCCTTTAGTGAGGCAAAATTAATATTTGGTGCTCCCTAGTTTTCACCTATACGCAACAAACACCAATCTGTGACTAATGCAATTTAAAAAATAAATAAATTCTCTTTAGAGATTTTCACTTTTTCCCTGTTTTTATGTTGGCTTTGATCTTCTGAATGGTTATTTAAAAAGCCAAAGAGAGGGGGCGTAATTACTATGGATAAATAATACACTAGTTACATCATATTAAAAACTGGCTAAATAATTGAAGTTTAGGAAAATTAAACATGTTGAAAAAAATCCATTAAACTGACTAGAGAAGTGAGTTAAAGTTCTTGAGGATTTATTATCGATTCAACATGGTATTACTTTGTATCTTATGTTCAGAATAGAATTTTACAAGAAGCAGAGAAGTATGCAAAATCATGAAATTGAAACAAACCAAGTGATAATGATATATTGTCTATTGAATCTATCATACGCTAGCTAAAGTTTAAAACACTACATACTGAAATAGATTTAAGTTTCATTTATGAAACAGACCGCTGACATAAATGTTTGACAGATTAACAATTTTTACTGTCCGAATGTTAACTGTTTAGTCATTTCTACTTACAGTTTTCTTAACAATAAGCTACAATAAAAAATTATGATAGATGCTTCTATCTTATAGAAAGTGTTGTTCTAATTTGAATGATTACATTCACGAAATTTCGGATAACCGATGGAGAGAATACATTTGAAAGAAATTATTCTTACATTCCTAGTAAATAAAATGAGTAAAAATTTAGAAGTTCCTGCCAGTAGATTTTTCTAACTTTTAAATGCGAAGTAGTCAAATAGTAAATTAACAGGATACATATTTAAATGAGAGATATGATTCAGCTACAAATGTTCAGAAAATCTAGCATTTATAAGGGGGAAATAAGGTTCAAGGTATAGTAGGCAAAGGTGTGTGTGTGTGTGTTTAGTTTATATTTTAAGAAGACGAATGTTCATGTACGCCGTTAAGATATGGTCAATGATAAGATTATGTCACTCTTAAGATTGACTTATCAGATTATGCAGAATGTAAAACTAAGTGAGGTTGAATGAATGTGAAAAAAGTTATAAGTCAGAAAATGCATATATTTATGTTAGAAGCTGAATAGATGGATGGTATAATCTGACTATATACTCCTGAGGACAAATTAATAAGTGTTTTATGTTAGATAACAGTAAATCTTACTATAATGGCTGAATAAATATTATGGAATAATTTGTCTTAGTGCATGCTGTCTGAGAACTAAAGAATGTTAGAATAGTTGCTAAATCATAAATCCACTTATTAGTTATTAGTTGTAATAGTGTATCTTACCTAGATATTTTGTAGTATACAAATAATTCCCTACAGAAGTTTTCAGCAGGCATATTCTGTTAAACTGACCATAAGATAATTCAGTATAAAATAGAAAGAGAAAATTTATTTATCAGAATAATTTAACATTTATGTAAACTGAATGTTTCGACACAAAGTGAAGTTTGGTACATAACAGTTTACATTGTGAAATCGAAAACCTGTCACTGTACATATTTCTATTTAAATTAATCAGGTTGTTAACATATTGAAACGAGGTGGAAAGTAAACATCTTCATAAATAATAAATAAAGCGAGGCACATAGATTAATATACTGGGTTGTTTAGTTTCTTAAGTAATTTAAAAATAACCTACATATTTTGACTCATTGTAGAGAAGTGATTGTCGTTAAGACAGATGAATTGCAATGAATTTTCGTATACATTGGGCAGGTAAATTCATTCTTTACACTGCATCAAGATACAAACACTCACGTTGATTGTCATTACTCTTAATGAGAACAATATACCTTACAGTGCGGTAAAAGGCAGCATTGTGTAAAAAGCCTCGTTTATGTTATTCGAGGTAAAAAGAGGTGATCTCTTCATAGTGATTTTATTGTTAATAATAGCAAACTTATCTAAATAAGATAACAAGGCGAACTGAAGAAGCGTGTAATTTAACGAGGAGGTGCAGCGAAACAATGGACGATATGTTATAAACACCAGATTATCAGAATAAAGTGCCCTTTCAATCGGAATGGTTCTAATTTCATTTAAAAGTTATCAGCTATTTATAGGACAGCAAATAGATTTTTGCTTCTGTAAAGAGGTGGTACTTATTTCACTAGGTGTTGATTGGCTCAATGGTTCAATGATTATGCGTTTTTTGCAAGGATTTAAGGATCTGGGCTAAATCTCGTGTTGGGGTCGTGAATGTTTACTACTTAACAGTCCCATACTAAGATGAAACAGTTGTCCAATGCTTCCTGATTTTCAATCGTTGTCTAACTCAGGCTAGTGTGTAATATCTAATTAAAAATCTAAATGAGAAATAATAAGCAATGTATTTTTTAAACCTATAAATTATCCGATTTAAACATGTTTACTTATTTAAAACTAACTTGTCCAATCATTTGTATCTTAGGCATAGTTTTGTATCATGGGATAACTGAACAACTAATAAACATAACAACATATTTAATTGGTGCGCCAATTATAAGTTTATTTGTTTTTGTTTATCTATTTCACAAATTTAGCAGAAAAATCTGTAAACAAATTCTATATCCTTGAATATAAATTAAAATTAAAAATTATGTTGATAATTTTAATTTTTTATAAAATGAAATTAACGTAGGTAATGTCAAAATTATTTGACATTACCTAAATTATTTGCTGTTTCTTTACAATTATGTAATAATTTCCTTCTTTAAATTTGCAAAAATTAGTTTATTACACGCATCATCCTTCCCCTCCCTCCGTTTATTAAACCTATTCACAAGCATCTACTCCTAATTTTAAGAATACAAATACACGTTACACTTAGATATAATTATAAGTATATTATACATTCTATTCTGTTTATTATGACCTTCATTCCAAACATTCACTTCAACCTTAATAGACACAGTATATAGAGCATACAATTTTAGGATGTTTACACTTGATAAGTAGCCTCGAAATAAAATGAGTCCATTTACTAGATTGAGATGGTTTATGAGGGTGATATTAAGCTCAGTTTACTGACTGGTGGAGTTTAGACTTATCGGGAATGAGACAGTTATCACTAATGATAATTCATCATCGTTGTGCTATATCAACAATTGACGGAGTGGAAGTTCTACCATTGGATGCCTGCCCAGTGGTGCAGAGGGTTAGGCGTTCGCCAACCTGAAACCCCTAACGCAGAATCTAGGGTGCACACTGCTGAGAAGTTTCATACTAGGACAAAACGGCTGTCTAGTGCTCCTTAGTTTCCAATGATACCCTGCCCACAGCAATCGATGAATCTATTCACTATTCCAATTTACAAATGGATCAGGTTGTATGAAATCTGTCATTATATTAATTACTCCATAGTAATATAATGTTATAATTTGACGATTTCTAATCATTATCATGTTATCTAATTTGTATTTTTGGAAATATTTCCATGTTTGGTTATAAACGAATAATAAATCTAGGAATGATGTATGTTAAGTAAAAACTAAACGAAGATTTTACGATATCTCATTGATCTCTATTAATCTTTTCTAAAATAGAACATTCGAAGAATTAATTAGCCTGACAAGTGGTTTTTGTCACTGGTTGAACAAAGTCAGTTTATTAGGAAGTTACCACCTATTATATTAGCTATTTTTGGTGGCCTTCGATGATATTCAAACAAAAGACCCTTACACTAGGTAGTGGTTATAGTATTTTTTAAAATATTTGAAAACTAAATAATTAGTAGTTATTAAAACTAATGAATTTTCTAGCTGACTCATGAATACTTCTTTCTTATACATGATGCTAATTTTTTCTAAGAGAAATGCTAAAGTATCTTCTAATGATTAGTTTTAAATAGTTATTTTTCGTTTCAGTTATTACGAGAAAATACAAATCTGTTTCTTGAAAGGTCACTCATGTACTCAGTAGATTGATTTAGACTAGGAAATTTAATTACTACTAACCTGAAAACACTTTTACTATAGTATCACACTTTCTGTTCCATTTAGTCACTTAGTGGAGATAGATTTTCGATAACAAAGTCTCTATATCAATTCGGATACTAAAGTTGTACAGGAATTTGTTTTAGTAAAAATGAATGCATTTAAAATGATTTGTTATCTATCCAGGAAGTATTCTTCTTGAAAATCATAAGAGCATCAGGAATAGTCAGTTACACAGCAAACTATGTAAAGATCGTACTCGAAGAATGTATAGGCATTAAAACTTAACCAGCCTTTTATACATGAACAATGCAGAATACTTTGGGAGGGGGGGGTAAGTACTGGTCAAGAAACTGTATTGGAAGAGACAGAATTCATTGAATGTTTAAAGTTTCATTAATAAATATACCGTTTCTACTTACAGTCAGAATATGGTATCAATTACGAAGTGTCACCACTTTACGATTATCAAAAAGGTGTATCCATAAACACATAGTAGAATAACATATAACAGCATAACATGATACATTCCTGTATTTTGTAGAGTGTATTAATGTAACGTCATTTAATTCTTATACAATGAAATGTAGTGATGTATATAAATTCATCTGATGAATATACATAGAAAATGTATAAATTTGAATGAATGATAGACGAATCAACAAAATTGTAGATGTGTTAATCCTATTGCATTTTTATAATTGAATCATTTAGTAGTAAGTAGGTACATTGTTGCTGTAAATAAACACTTGTTAGAAGCCATAATAAAGAATAAATGACTTGTTAACTCATTAAGTACATAAGATGTGATTTTATTTGATATTCTAAACAATCGACAGCAAGTGCTAGACAAGTGGATAATGAAAACTAGAAATTGATGGAATATCGTTTTAAATTCGTTTTAACATATTTAATGGTCCCAAACTATTCAATAACTTGTGGATATTATATTCTGTTGGTTGATTATTACTTATATACTTAATAACTGGTGAGTAGTTTAGTCTCCAATAAAATATGATATATAGTTGGTAATGGATTTTATGAGGGATTTTGTGTGATTTGAAAGTATTTCTTATCGTAAACAGGGTACTAACCATGCAATTACTGAAATGAAGTAGAATGGTACTGTTATTTCATTCTAAGTTCCATAATGGTACTGTTCATTTAAAAATAATATCATGATTCATGTACAAACAGAACGCTCCGTATCATACTTCATACTGAAAGCTAGGTAGATACAGTGAAGAATTTCAAGCTGGAACAGAATGGTTACTTAATGTTACATAGTATTGCTTTCAACAACTAATGATTCTGTTTACTATTTGTTGATATGAAATGAATTTATTTATAAATAGTTATCTTTTATAAGCTTTTTCATGTAAATATTTCTTATAAAATTTGAAGTTATTCAAGTCATATCTATTGAATAGTGTTATAATAAGTATTTAAGTCATTTATTAAGTAATATATACAGACACATTTTACTTGAATAATTTTTAGATATGATAAAGTTGTAATTATTTATCCATGTATAAATTATTGTACAACTTAGTTGAGTATGAGTAATTAGGTTAGAAAAATTCAAGTTGTTCTTTTTCTCTTTTTTTAGATAAACATTTCCGTAAATCTTGTTTTAAACAAACTGATGTCATGAATATTATCGATATAATCAATTAATTATCACTTTATATGAAGTTGTATTCTCAATTGTTTTGTCATCTCGTTTATTCGTCGTCGTCATCATCATCATCATTATTATTATCATTCATCGAATAAGCTTGTTATGTTATCTAACAAGTTATTTTCTGTTATATCAATCATAATAAATATCAATATTAAGTGGGAAGAGAGAAAGCGGTTCGTAATTTACATAATTTTTATGTAACATTTTATGTTTCACTAATCTTTTAGATTTATTGTAACATTCAACTTTGATTAGAAAAACAAAATTAAAGAAATAAATTTGAATATTTCATTAGATGATTCAATATCTTTCTTGATTGTAGGCAATAGATAAATAGACCTATATGTTGTTATTAGAATTGCTTAAATTGATAATAAAGTAATTACCTTGATGAAACTCATTTCTCTGATTCATTTTGATGTAAGGACTGTTATTAATTAGATAATAGAAGGAAGTAACTTAAGTAAAAAACATTTTAGTAAAAGAACCTTTGAGGTTAATGTCATACGAAATACTGGTGAATAATAAGCTTACATCTTCCAGCTGCCTTTTAATCGAATATTATATATAATGCCTCATTTCAACATATTTGTATTTTTCATCGATTATGTCGGTTTGTGGTATAGCGATAACTTTTTAGTAAACAGTTACAGATAACTACATGTTATTGTAACCATGACTTTAATTAACGTTACTCCATTATATGCAACACACATCAAATTAAAAGGTATAGCAATGTTAAACGTATAAAGTGTATGAATTGCTCTCGTGCGTGATAACTTAACTATCCGCAAACAACCTTAGCATTCGAACGCCTTGAACCCTCCTAGTCGTAAATTCGGAAAACAAATGACGAGAAGACAGAAAACTTCATTCCAGTAAAATGGAGAGTCAGTTTTGTGCAAAATAGTCGCATATATTGTAGTTTTTTGAAACAACAAAATCAGTGTTATAACCCATGCTATCAGAACTAAGAAGTTTTAACTATTACCTAGTCAGAACAGGCCACGTTGAGATTCTGGAAGGTTCTGTAGATCAGTGATTGGATGGAATATCTCAAGCTCTTTCAAGGGTTCTGGAGGCTTCGCTGAGGTTTCTGGGAGCCGCCCTAACAGATATATTAGTTTAGGCCTGCTTCAAGCAACAAATAAAAATAAAATATAACAGTCATGTTAAAGTGCCTTGTTAAGGACTATCATTGCATACGTTAAGTTTTTGGCGGTGTAAAAACAAACGAAAATTTGTGAGATAACTTCTATCTATAGACTCGGAATGATTTTGTTGGATTTTGCAAATACTGATGACAATTAATGGTAAAATTAAAGTAGACACTAAAAAAGCATTTCATTCTTGATATGCGCTAACGATCAGATTTCCGTTAATGTAGTCTCCTGGATAATCAAAATGAAGAAATCACAAATTAATTATTCTCATTCTGATCCAATTGGAAACAATTCCTCACTAGTTGCAAATGTTATTAATAAAGAAAAGAGAAAATTTGAAAATCGGCTACTCCAACTAGGATGTCGAAAATTATTTGAGCATGTTATTTACCTTATCATTAAAGTGAGTAGTTAAGGAATTTGGAACATTGAGAAAACTCAAAATGTTATCTAACATTTTAAGTACATAAGGAAAAGGTGTGCGATAACCGTACTGAAGAAAGAATATGAATAAAACTTTTAGGAGTAATAGGTGTAAAGAGGAAACAATAAACATTGTGGGATGAAGTGATTCCATCTTATTTCACATACACTTATTCCTATACACACACACACACACACACGCAAATTGGCATTAATAAGTAAAATATTTATAAGTGTAATTTTGAGTGTTGTAGGCATGGAATCGTGATATGGTTTACATTAGAAATACCAATCGTAATGATAAGTTGAATTTATAGATGAATGAGATAAGTGAAACAGAAAGGCCATGATAAAATCGGGTGTGAGTGACATGTACTAACTGTTATGGGAACAACAAACAAACTGATGACAATCGATATTATATACCAACATTTCCAGTCATTATAAGAATGATGATGATGACGATATTAACAATGGTTTGAGATATTGTGACGTTATTAATAATGATAAACAATAACAAGCCAAGTTAGAAGAAGGAAGGAAGAAAATTGAGGAAGTTGAGAATTTACCAACCATGATAATGCAAGATGAACCACAAACTCCTTTTATATATACGACGAAGAGTAGTTCCTTCCATCTAACGTAGAATTTTGTTGTTTTTCTCCTTACTCATAATTCGGATTACAACACCGAGTTACCGTAAATAACCTGTGTCCATGATGAGCGTTTTTATCTCATCGTTAGGTAATTTGGAACCATTTATTAAGAAATATTCCAGTATATGCTTTGCGATTCTTGCAGATAATATTCCTTCCTCTCTTTCAACATACATGGTAGTGCAAGTATTCGCGGAGTGGTTAGTGCAACTGGAATTAACTAGAGGTGATCTATTATCTCAGTTGGATTCTCAGTAATTTTTTCGTAAATTATGTAATAATCGAACTTACAGCACGATAGTTGAGTGTTATCCTAGCCAGTAATAGACGACTATTCTTTTTGACATGATCTTACCTCTTATTAGCAGATTAGTGAACACATTTTTCTCAGGAACTGTAATTTTTTTGTAAATGCATATAAGTTTACTTGGAGTGCTTTTAAATAAACTCAACAAGACAACCATTTTCAGCTACAGTTCTACGAATCAATCCCGCTTTAGTGTTTCCTGAGTCTTCGGAACACGTTCCGGCTGCTTTTAAAAACAACGTTTTAACTAGACTTCTTTTATTATACACTAAACCGTAGCTTTTAAAACCAGAATATTGTCCTATTCAGTAAGTTTTGTAGTGGAAAATTTTTGAAAGTTAGCTAGCATTATTCCTTGTTATCTACAAATTCAAGAAACACATTATTTTGTACTTAACGATTATATGTAAACTTTACGTTTAGATGAAGCAGGCTGTAACAATTGAAAAACTGACAGACGTTGTCTTTGTTGTCATATATGATATGTTACAAACATACGTCAAATATGTTTATGTCGGTTTTATCACATCTTTGAACTTAATATTTTCTGGATGTTCTAGAAAAATGTCAGCAAATATCGAGCATAGTGAACTAACAAATGGCTATGCCCCCCGCCTGTCTGTCGATGATAATTTCTATTAAATTGTAAGTGCACATATAATTTTATCCAGCTCAACAATATTTCGTTTAGTCTCTACTTAGAAAAATGAACAGAATTCACTTCATCCCACATTGTTCATTATTGCTCTTCTACAAAAATTAATCAAAGGAACAAATTATATGAAATAATAGATGCTATTCATATATTTCAAAGACATAATTAACATTCTTCTACGTAGATTAAGAACTTTTGATGACTTTTTTGTATTGCTACATAAACAACTTACCTAAATCTCTATTTATGCTCATTCATTTTGAAAATGTAGCAAACTTATTCAGAATTTTCGGTTATTGGTTTATAGTTTTATTATGCAGTTGATAAGAGTTAAAGAGAAATAGGTTAATTATCTTGGAAAAAAGCTTATATAGCATCTTCAAAATCTTAAACATTTTATAGGGTTTTATAAAGTTTACTTAGCATCAAAAATATCGGTTCTTAATTGTTACCATCTATCGCATGCATAATCTACAGTTAAGTTGTTTCTGGCTAAGCTGAAACATAGTCTACCTTTCATCAGTTGATCCATATAAACAAAGTGACAAAGATCTCCAATTGATAGCAGGCATCTTGGATGCTACATATTTGGTTGACACTAAAATATGACTTAAGTGTGCCGTTTACATCTAATTGTAGCTATCACATATAATAAGATGTACATGTTGATTTTATTTTACACTAAATGACTGACATTTATATAGACACCTGAATCATATTATAGGCCGAAATACTTTCGTTATTATTCTAGTGATGTTAAATAATAAGTGACGATGCGGATACTATCAAATGTACGTAATTCAGCGTATGTAATCTGTATTATTAATAATTCCTAGTTTAATGTAATAATAACAAATACTAGTGGATTATATCTAAGTACCTTTTGAAATAGAAATTTTAAAGCATAACAGCGAAACTGTCCAGCACTTCTTAATTCTGTAAGATGACCTTAACCTACCGTGACAATTGTCTTCAAACAGAATAATTATCGATCCCTTTTGAAAACTTTATAGATAGAAATTTTCATCATCAGATAATATGAAGTATTGTGTCGATATTTTCACAGATTATTACGTTAATTAACAATCATCTGATCCTTATGTATATTATCTAGCTGTCGTATTTTTGTTTTCGGTCCATACAACTATCTAGTGTTTTACCCTTATCTCTCTTGCCATTAGTATTTAAATGATGCTAAAATATGATCAAAATGAAATTTTCTCTCCATCGTCACACTAAAAACGAGATGATACTTAGTTTACCAACTGATTTAGATAATTGTAAATTGTGAATAAAGTTAAACGCTGAGCTCAAGTTAATTCATTTTATTAACTCATGATATAAATGACATTTTAGAAGTGCTTGTTGTGAAATAAATGGATTTAGTTGTAATGGTCTGTTGTCAAGTATTTTAAACATGTCATGAACTTAATTAAATTAGAATTTACACATGAGCAACTTAGCACACTTGAATAGACTACTAACATGTTTACGATTGATACCATTAAAATTATTGAAATTCGAAGACTATCTTTGTATATACGACACACCTTTATTTTTGCATCCAAACAACCGTTTTCTAGTGAAAAACGGTAGATAAACAAATAAAGGTAATCGATTATAGAAACAACAATTCCGGTTCTACCTATGTACTAAATAAAGTTTTGCTTGCGTTTAGTAATAGAAATGTTAATCTAATCGAGAACCAACCAAAGTTTATTATTGTAACAAACAATTTAGTTGCCAGTGTTACTGTGAATGTTTTATTCTTTACTTTTATCTAGTTTTGTTTAATAAAATAACAATATAAACACGATAAGTTTTTTTAGTTGGATGTTGCAAGTAAAGACTAAAACACTCTAACCCAGAAGTTTTATTTACCAGATTGACCGAGTGTAAAATTGTGAAGAATCATGCGTGAAATTACTAGAAAATATGAGCTTCCCTATTGAGACCTTTGAAGACTGAGTACAATTAAGTGGTCTCTTATTATAACAAAACATTTGTCTGGTGTTTCTTGGTTTTCATTGTATGTGAAACTGTTATTTTGGTGTGCGGAATTTCATATACAACAATTTTCACAATACATAGTGATAACATATCAGAGATTGTATTTGATCATTATTATAACAAATAATAGTAAACATTATTTGAAATTAAAAGAATAATAAATATGTTAAGGTGCAACGTTTAGGACAATCGGGTTATGAAAGAATTAATTCTTCAGCGATATCTAAAACATGACAGCTGTTATGTTGTAAATTAAGTGAGATGCAATCGATGCGTTGCATAACACTGGTATACTGCGAAAAACAGTATTTAGTTCATTTATGTAGATTTTTCGTGAAATAAGTACATTGTAGTTTCAGTAAAACTAATCTTCTTAATGAAATACACTTTATCACTATCTTTAAAATGTAGAATATTTCATGCATCTACGTCAAAATGTTTTTTCGCGTCGTAATGTAATATGAGGAATATTATTAAATCTGATTGGTAAAACCACCGAACGAATTTTTGAAGATTTCTAGTAGATTACCAAGAGAAAATCAGGGATAAGGAGGGTGAGCTGAAGAAAAAGATAATCGAAATTTCATTAAGGAGCCAATTACTATGATATTTCCATATGAACCATAAATTCTTATTGTGTACATACATAGGGTAAGTGCGACAAATTGTTGCTACATCTTCATAACGTGGAAGAACAATCCTGACATTGTGAATGGAAATAAAGACGCATGAAAATCGAATCTAGTCAGTTTCCGTGAATATTAGTTTTATAATAAACAGTACATAGTAATTTAATCTATTCCACAAATTATTAAAACAGCTGCTATTAAAGTTCAAAGCAAGTATATGCGAAATTATATAAGTTATGGATATATAAACAAACGTTAATCACTTCATAATTTTGGTCAGACTGATATAAAAAACGTTGAAATATATTATTTCTTTCCTTATTTTCGTTAATATAGTGACAGAAAGTGAATAGTACTAATACTCCCTTAGGCCTTACAATTTCCAGTACACATTTGTTCACTCACACAATATGAACAAAATTTATGTTCATAATATTTATCTTTCTAATTTCTAAACTCTTATTATCATAACTGTAAAAAACTTCTGTATCAAGGCAATATTCCAATTTACACATAACTTGTACATGAACAAGACGAACTGAATAACTCCAGTACATAACATCAATTGGAAGATACAAACACTTTCAAATTATATATATATATATATATATATATATATATATATATATATATTCATAAATCTGTTCTAAAAGTGTAGTTTTCTAGTCTAATTAGTTTAATGGCAAACGCGTTGGCTTTTCACACGAAACGCACCGTGCTAAAGTTTCCATGTAAACAATAACACTATAACCTAAGCACATTCATCTAACGAATCGCAAACAGAATAAACAGAATACGCATCTCGAGTTTTACATGTAAACTACAATTCAACTCTTATCATAAATATATTTTTATATATAAATATAGAAAAAAATATTTCAATTTTTTTAAATATAAAGAATTTTATAATCAAAATTTTGTTTTCTTTTTTCTTGAAAACATTACAGTGAACAAGAAAGAAAGAAAGAACAATTTTTTATCTTTTATACATAAAAAAAACATAATTTTTATTTGAAAAAAAATTCTGTTGTACAGCATAGTCTTTCTTTTTCTTGTCTAAGATACACGTATTATCTAGGCGAATGAATGAATGAATGAATGAATGAATAAAAGTATAAGTAGGTGAGACTAACATTTTTTGTTTGTTTAGTTTATTCATAGAAATAAGAAATAAAAATTGCTTTTATGTATGCTTAAAATAATTAAAAAAAAGAAAAACTATAAAGTAAATAGATAAATGCATGAAATAACTTATTCATTAGTATATCGAATATATTTTATTGTATAATTAAATGTGCATTACACATAGAATTTATAGATTTTGATTGATAGTTATCATAAACGTGGAAAAAAACTATTCAGTCATTTATTCATTACAAAGTCAAATAACTAAAAAATAAAATTATTTGAATAAAATTGTTTATAATGAAATTGTGTTTGATTTAGATTTGGTTATGGTTTGTTAGTGTAATCTAAAATGCATATTTGTCCTATTTGAAACTTAACAACTAGATATACCTGGATTTAAATGTCAATGTTTACATCGGTGCTAGAATATAGTTCGTCAAACTATATGTACATGACCGTCGAACAGGTTTGGCTGGCGAGACTTAGTAGCCTAGTAGTGGGCGCAGTTGCGTTTGACACAAGACGTACTAGGTTTTCGTTGTTCTGTAAATATTAACACCGGAACACGGGCACATTCATCTGATGATCAACAAATGGGACAAAACGAGCTCCTTGGATTCCATTTGCCAGCCACAATCCAACGTGATTCATACTTGTTAAGTACTCTTGTATTGAGACAATACTCTCAGGGTGCACATTTGGTAACAAAGATTGGTCAATTTCAGTCAATATAAAATATCAGAGAAAAAGTACAATTATCTACAAATTATAAAATCACATTTCACTATAAGAGTTAGTCAGTGATTAAAATATTAAATGTTTGTCTGTAAAGTATCTGGATCAAATAAATTGTGAAGAGAGTTAATCAAAACGTCAACTTACAAAAATTAATTCACAGTTTTTTAAATGAATGACTTCTCATTGTGGTCTAGCATGCCTAGTACCACAAGGCATATAAATCTAAGCAAGTGAGAGCAGTCTTAGTTCTAAATAGAACCAAATAAACAAGTAATTAAAAATCATTTGTATATTTTGAGCAAGTGGAAATGGTGTTTTGGATGCTTATCATTATATTGCGGCAAAAATGAGAAATTAAATGGCATAGTACTAATACAGGTTGAGAGAAAACAAGAGATAATTTCAAAGAGTTTAGTGACGAAAAGTTATGATGGTAAAAATAAGAACTAAGGAATGACTTAGAATGCAAGACATAGTCAACGGTTTTGTTGTACACATGTTTATTTTCTAATTATACGAATCTTCCGCTTACTTAGTTTATTCAAAGCTATGTTGATGGTGATTAACTGAAAAATTTGTCACCCTCCTCAATGTCCCATTTTTGCAAATGAACTTTACTGAGAATACATTTTAAATTGCAGAAGAAATCAGTTCCCAATCACAGACTTTTTTCTTATTTCATCAAACAGTATACTTGACTATATCCTGTTTCACCAAATGATAACAATACTGATAACTTTAAAATATTTTTCTTAAATGTTTATCTGATCTGATTATATGGTTTTAGTAGAGTTTGAACGAAAAATGAGTAAAATTGATTTTTTTTAAGTAAGAAAAATTCAGTTGCTGACTTCTGTCAACTAAGTTATCGACATTATCTCAACTACACTAAGCAATAACTATTGTCGTACATGTAAATGTGTAGAAAGTTTAAAAGTAAATCATTTCTTTCGTATCAAGTCAATCAATACGAAAATTAGTAAAACAAAAATAACGTCTCATAGTTTTAAGCTAAATTAAATTTTTTTAACTAGAGTTAAAACTGAAAGTATGAAAATTCTGAGGAGGTGAAAAGGGGCTTCATGAAGAAAATCACTAAACTGCCTCACTAGACAAACAATAACTGGGAATCCTGAAAACCAAAGAACCTGTCTCAATCAGTAACAAAATCAGTGATATCATATTCTAAGCACCCGGATAATATATTTTTAGTTATAAGTATTAAGGTAATTTTAAAGGTATGCTTATTTTGATCAGGCTAAGTGATCAAGCGTACATGCTGGTTGATGTTAAATATTTAACACTGTTCAAAGTTTAAACTTTACATTACATCATCTTTATGTTATTCAGACTTTGAATTTCGTCTAGTACTACTAATCGATAAAATCTTTTGATGTTGCTATTTTTATCGTTCGTTAGGCTGTTAAAAGGCTGCATTCTTATATTCGTACTTTTAAAACGCGTCTTTAATAGATTGAGATGGTTTTGTAGATATGAGTATTAGGTTTACTTGTTTCGATTCATTATGGATTAATGTCAGTAGGGTACCGCTGAAAATCAGGCAACACTGAATAGCTGTTACGTCAGGAGTAAGAACTCCTAATTAAGCCAGGCAAATAGAACCCAGGGCCTTCAGGTTGGCAAACGCCTAACCCAACACATCACTTGGTGACCTCTATTAGTAGAATTTCCACTCGTATCAGTATGTGATATAGTGCGACGGTAGTCTCCGGTAGAGTTTGGACTTGTCAAGAACGAGACAGTCAACACCGATAACAAAGGATGATCATTGTGCTGTGTTACACACCGATGAGAGTTGGAATTCTATTGCTGAATGCTAGCACATCAGTGTTGATGGTTAAGCATTCGCCAATCCGAAAATCTGATTTCAACTCCGGTGGCAAAATTGAATGAAAAGCCTCGGAAAGCTCAAAATAAAGTTAAATCACATTAAGCCATTGGTGTGATAAACATGGACTTGACGTTACTGTGTAAAATGAACAATAGCTGCGTCAAGTTATTCAAGCTCCCTGGTTACTGCTGTTAACCAATGACAATAGCATAACAATTAGACAAGTATTTATATTAGAGACATTATTTTGGCGACCTTGCGTTGGAGTAATCCAAATATAAGACTGTTGAGCCGAGGTAGCTTTGTGGAGATTAGTTTTTTTTTAATTTTAATTAAATAAAACCAACAGCGATAATTAGCTTACTAATGAATAACTCGGAAGTGTTCCTAAAATTCTAGTTGGCATTTATGACTGGTAAAATTCAAACCTGACCGAAGTGGGTCAGTTATCACCGATAGCATTAGACTATTGTTGCTCCTAAACAGATTGATCAAAGTTGGAATCTTATCACCAGATGCCGGCCCAATAATGCAGCTGGTTAAGTGTTTGCAGCATGAATTGAAGGTCTTAGTACGCAAATAAGATCAATATGCGATAAACTCAAAACAGTGAATTAATGACAACTGTTTGAACTTGTAATTCATAAAATGCTTGTGCGTTAGTTTCATTTAGAAATTTAACGAATTTTGTATAAGTTTATATTGGAAAATAGTTTAATAAATTGATGGTATCACAAGGCGTTTAGTAACAAATTAAAAGTTAATGATGGTAAGAATGTAATTCTCCACATGATGGACGTAAAAATGAGTAATTAAGAAGCGCTCGATTACAAGAAAGATCTAGTTATGTATTTTAACAAAGTTTAAGGAAAATAATGGAGTGTGTTATACTTTACAGATTGCACCAGGGTCGTAACAAAGTGAGCACACATACATGTCGCTTTTAGACGTACAGTCTGAAACAATGAATCAGTACATAAGCAATTTTTGTGTACTCTTTTCAAGTCGGTTCATTTTATCGTTCAGACAAATTTAAATGATTTTTTTAATAGGGTATTTTAAGCAATAGTTACTAGATTATTCAAGATAGAATTATCGTTTAATGTATATTCCCTTTATTAATCTTTTTATGAAACCTACGCTATACGGACACTTTGCAGTACAATTCATTCTTCAAAGAGACTATTACAATTGCGAAAACACTATGAACAAGAATGCACAGTCCTTGTAAATGATTCATTTGAAAAAACTCTACCGAAATATCTTTACTTCTTACTCATCGATACAGGCAATTACTTTCTTTGCAACTTTATTCACCTATTTAATGTACTGATAATTCATTCAAATTAATGAACAGATAAAAATACCTAATTACCAGAGCGAAAGACAATTAAACCAATACATTTCGATTTCAATGTTAAATTTACACATGGAAGTAAAACTATATTAACATGGTTTTTCTTATTTACTGCTCATCACTCTGGTTTGCTCATCATTATACCTTATTATTTAGAATCTTACCTAGTTATAGATTTTTCGCTATTACGGGTTTATGCTTCAATCAATTTTCTAAGTAACCCTGAATTTTATTTAATTTCCAGAATTTAAATAAAAAAATATAAACTTTATGTCATTTTGTTGTTAACTTGTCAAATTTTGTTTTAAACTTTAAGGTCAAATTCTTTGTTTAGGAAAGTGGTTAGTCACCTTATTTGAAATTAATACTAATTAGTTAGCCAAAGGATAAATTCAAAGAAACGTTTTCATTGGATTTCAATCCATTATCATATGCATGCAAAAAAACGTTATGAGAAACTGAATACTATAAAAACTGTTTAGTTCTGCAGTGCGAAATAAACACGTTCGATCATGGAATACAACGTTAGCCTATATTAAATCTAAGTACTTTAGTCTCTAGTCGCATAAATATCTGAGCGAATAAGGCGCATATTCATTTCACGTGTTGAAAAACAAATAAATCAATAAGAAAATTCATCAAATAAGATATTAATTGTAGTTATTAGTGAAGTTTTGAAAGCCTACTCTATTGTAACTAGATGTAATAATTATTTTCAAAAGAGAGCAAAAACAAATATTTGTGCAGAATAAGATGAATTCATTTTGTTCCGTCGGTTTCTCATCAGCTGCATACAACCCAGAATAATATTTTACAAAATTAATGTTTGAAACAAAGTTTAACATGCTCATGAGAATGTTTGAACTTGGTTGAAATCAAACATTATATAAACATGTTAGACATGTGAACATAACTAAAATGTTGGAGAAAATGTTGTAACCATACATATCCAATACAAAAGAAAGTACCAGAAGACAAAATAGAGATTAGAGTGCAAATGATTACATAATAAAAGGTGGTTGGAAATAATTGAGAATAATGTAAATTAAGCTCAGTTGTTAAACTTAAAATGACCCATGATATAAAACTATAACACGACATTGAAAAATATTGTTTCTTTCAACGTATAAAATTTGTTGTCATTAACTAAGTTCTATCTTACTCTGAAATCCCAAAGTGGTCTGAAATAAACAACCATTGATCACCAGGAAGCATTGGACAGTTGTTTCATTCTAGTGTGGGACTTTTCAGCAGTGTGCATCCACGACCCTATCAGGGATCGGGCCCAAGAAACCTTGGTTCCGAAGTGATTACTTTGTTACTTGACTACTGAGCCTAATTGTTTAACAGCTAAGCGTTTACCGCGAACCTATAAGATACTGGGTTAAATCCCTAAAGGATCATGCATGTGTACTGCTGATGAGTCCCACACTAGGACGAAACAGGTGTTCAGTGCTTTCTGGTGATCACTGGCTATCTAATTCAGATCAATTCATGATATTATATCAAAAATTCGACAATCTGTACGACACTCAACTATAATTTCTATCTGTTGTAAGAGATAGTAACTGATAGTAGACTATAGTTTTAAGTAATCCACAATATTGAAAATGATTATTTTGTAGATCAAAATAGACAAATATTTTAGGAAAGCACGTAAAATTTAAAGTATTACATCTGTATTCTATCATGCTACTTTCATCAACATAAGTAACGTTGTCCCCTCATTTAAGCTTTGTTAAGCCAATTCTCACCGTAAGTACTAGTATCCCTAATCTGTAGTCCACACAGGACGAAAATGTTTTGTAATTGTAACAAATAGTTAAAAGTAGTTTATCCGGACGATATTGTGAAGTTTTAGTTCAGCTGAAGAACAGTTAAAAAATTAAAAAGGTATGAAGCATTTGTTATAGTCTCGGCTTTAATATCATAACCTCACAAATATTGCAATGACAATAGCATTTTCAAATCAAGAGTCATATTTTAACAGTCTTTTTTCATAAATTTGGTCGTTTTCTTCCATTTATACCCAACCTTTTGCAATTACTGATCATGTTTGCATACTTGACTTATATATTTAAAATTATCCTGTATGTTGCTTATTTATTTTTTGCTGATTGAATACGTCATAGATTGATGTTGGTAAGGTATCATTTAATACTAACGTGCACTGAACAGCTATTTTATTTGGGACTTCCCAGCAGTTCATGTTTTAGATTCCACCCTAGGGGCTTCAGGTTGGCGAACACCTAACCCGCCTTACCACTGGGTCTGCATCCAACAGTAGAATTTCAACTTTTATTTATTATTTCATTTATTTATTCACTTTAACTTTGTCTATCTTACACTAGTACGGTAATACTACTCATAATTTTGTTTTCAGAACACTATTGTACATTAATTCAACTAGTTACTTTTCGCAAACTGATGCTTATATTCGTTTATCTGTTTTCTCTCTATTACTGATACTATGAATATCATTTGTGTTTTCCTCTTTTGTAGGCTGAAAATAAAGAAAGTACATTTTTAACAAAAAACATGTTATTATGAAATAAGAATCACATTTTGAGAAGATAGACAGTTCATATGTTGGTTTATGTATAAGGTGGATAAATGTAGACAAACAAGATAGGCAGATTTATAGTACAATGTGCATGAATATGAGAAAGAGATGCCTAAAAGTTAATAATGTATATAAGTAGAAGAATTTTATACTTTTGATAATTCAAATAAAATTCCCTGTATGAAAATGCTTAAATATAATAAATCCCACGCTTATTTCAATGACAACTAAACTAAAACATGTCTGTATTTGCTCAGTAACGTGTACAAAACTGGATAATTGTAATATTAATACTATTATTATTATTATTAGAAATATTACTAAAAACACTACAAGTAGATAAATAGATGTATTGAAAAAGAAAATAGAAACTGTAAATTAATTCGTCTAGATCGTTTCAGAATTCCTGCATATAAATATACGTATATATATATATCAAGATAAATTGATAGATTAACAAATCACAATGTACATGTCTTCTTATCATTTTGTAAAAGTCTAGAAATATCCTACCTGACAAATGTACAAAGAAATAAATTAATTCTAACAAAATATAACAAGAACATATTCAATTGACTATCTAACTGATCAATTCGTCACTTCAGTTTGTCTATTGACTGAATATAAAGTAAATTTTTTCCAGTCTAAATATTATCAACAGCATCACTAACATTATAATCATTTTATAATTTAATTTTTATTGTTAACTAGCCTACTTTCATTTACTTAACTTCATTTCAATTTTTGTATTAATGCAAATATTTAATTTGATGCCAAATAAAAACTAAAGATACAAATAAATAGGAATTTTATGATAAACAAAGTTAGAAAATATACTTTTGGTACAAGAAATACAATGCTAAGACAAAAGTTGGAAATCGGCATTTTTTTAAGTTACACTTGTAACTATTCATTAATATTTGTTCGGTATAATCGATAAAACTACAGTCTATACTGCATTATTATCATTTATGATATTATTCTTTATAAAAAATACTTAGTTTGTAACGGTGAGTTGGTTATTTTTCTATTGTACTTATATTATGAAATATTAAGTTTAGTTCCATAATGTTAGTAACTATGTAGTATGTCAGTATATGTAACTTTAATTGATCTGGGCATTACTGAATTAATTTTACAACTCTGTTTAAACAACAAATCTTACTCATGGAGTTAGCTTATTAAAATAGGTAAATTGTTTTTACCGTGTTTCAGCCATACACTGCTTGAATATAATCAATAGACAGGAAATGACTGTAGATTCAAATGTTTATGATATACTGAAACTTTACTCATTTTTAACAAGGAACATAATATTTAATATGCAAATAAGTTATGATTAATGAAGTGGGAAAGAAATTTACTGGCCTTTTAGTGTTACTCTATTAAAGTTCAGATAGGATTATTATGCAACTGGTCGGATTTATAAGTCTAATCAAGTTTATTAAGCTACTACTTCACTTTGTAACTATCATCTTCCCAAATTCCATATACTGTAGTTAGTTCATGTTAAAATGTATTCCAAGTAACAAAAAGTAAGGGCGAATGACAGAAGTGTACTTATTAACTACTTTTAATATTTAATTTTACTTCACAGCAAATTAAAACGCCGTATATTGTGCAAATATTAGTCTCTGTTTCATACTAAAATAATTCACTCAATAATCTTAATTTATTTTAATGACTAAGGTAAAATTCATTGAAAGACATACAGGGTAGCCTATCGTATTACTACATAAACGAAATTTAATTAAATTTACACAGTTAATACAATACTGAATATTCAGTTTTGAATAGTAATTAAATGTTATTCCTCCTCTTCACCCACAAAGGAAATGGGGATGAAACCTAGAACTTTCGGGCTCCTCGGTGAAAGCTTTATCTCAGACCACTAAGCCGACATCTAACTAATAGTTATATATCACATGTCATCATTTATCATTAATTTTTGATAGTTATCTAGCTCAAGTTGATTCTAATTATCAAATTCGAAATACTTTATTTTACTCAACTTTGAAAACATTCCAAATGTTTTGTTAATAAACACAATGATAAAGACCCCTTTTCCTTTTATTGACAGTTTTATATATTGTTCTCCAACTAAATGATTAGGTATCTCCAAATAAACTTTTCTTGGTGACATGCATTATAGTTAGTGTTTAATTTTACAGCCCAAATATTCACTCACGACTCATTAAGTTATATGGGAATTGCATTTCTAGACAAAAACATACTTTCGAGAATTTAACTCCATATTTTTGTGTTAAATTACTTACATTTTATATATGACGGATCAACTCATTATTTATACATTTATTCACATTATGTGTCTGGTAGTGAAAATATTCATTCGAATCCCACTGTGAACATCAACATTGGGATGCAGGTACATCCAGCCGATGAGTCTTGATAGGACGAAAGCGCGTCCTGGATTCCACTTGCCAGTCACAATCTAAATTAAATAACTCATTCGAAGAAATACAAAAATGAACGCTGAGTTATTATTTTAATAAACATACAAAAAAGTATATCATTTTGAAATAAATGTGTGGTTCAACACCGACCATTTCCTTCATCGAGTACCAAATAGACGTTTCCTTAAAGTTCTTCATTAGACAATCGGGTGGATTTAGCATATTTTTAAGATAAAATATGTTATTTGTTTTCGTTACAGTTTGATATCTGTGCAGTATCACTGTAAGACGTAGAGCACTAGACAGCTGTTTCATCCAAGTGTGAGACTCATTGGCAGTGCACACCCTTGAATAAGTCAGAGAATCTAACTTATCACACTCAGTCTTTGAGGTGAACGTTTAACTATTAGCACCACTGGAGAGCCGTCAAATTGTAGAGATTTAATTTAATCATTTCATGGTATACCACGATTACTAGCATTTGCCAACGTTCGTAACTGTCTGACTCCTAAAATGTCTGAGCTCCATCAGCTCGAAATCTTAGTAGAACATCTGGAACTTCTTGAAGTCGGTCACTAGTGAACGAGACCTTAATGTCACGTTTTCTAATCCCTTACGGAATAATTAAGTCTGGGAACTGTTAAGGAATCCCATACTGAAACAAAACAGCTGTCCATTACTGCGTGGTCTTAGCTGATACCCCACCGTGTTCAGTCTGTGATGACTACAATCAACATGCCAAAATTTAACGCCGACCGCAGCAAAATCACTTAAAATCTATATAGATAAAATATCTATTGCAAATCAAAGTAACGGCTACCAAATATCATAACTAAACAACGACCATCTGTACAGTAATCGTAGCGAGAAAAGAATTGTTTAAATTGAAGGTATGTGTTATGAAATTATTAATGAAATCTGTTTCATTCAGGTTATTACAAAAGAAAGAAGGTAGTTTCTATTATGAGAAAATATTCTTATGACAACGACTTCTGGCCATTTATTCTAGCCTCCAAATGGAAATACAATTTGTAGTAACTGAACAGTAGACAAAACAAAAGACATGACATTAGTCATTAGAAAGTGTTACTTCCGTTAGTAAAACATACAGATAATAATTAAACTGAATAGATATTCGTTGTAGATATTTTCATTATTCATAAATTCATTGAGTTAATTTTATCTTCGATAAAAAAATCATTATTTTGTGTTTTTAATGAATAAAATTAGAAATGATACATTATTACTTGACAATAAAAATTTACAATTAAGGGGGTTTGTGGAGATAGTTAACTGTCAATTTTGATATCACGAATTGGACTGAATCAGACAACCATTGATTACCTGGAAGCACTGGACAGCTGTTTCGTCCTAGTATGGGACTCTTCAGCAGTGCGCATCCACGACCCCATCGTGGATCGAACCTAGGACTCTCTGGCTCCGCGGCGAACGCCTTTACTATTGGACCACTGAGTTGGCTCCTAACGGTTGATATTTCCAATTCAGTCAATTCGCGTCAATTACGCGATTTTCTCCGGGAGTTCTAGTGTGAAGACGTGACCGGTGGAGTTCAGCCGTGTCGGGTTTGAAACAGTAACCCATCAGTGGCATGGATAAGGTCGCGCAACGTATCACGAATTGACTGAATTGGAAATATCAACCGGTAGTAGCCGACTCAGTGGTCCAATGGTAAAGTGATTACCGTGGAGTCAGATGGTCCTAGGTTCGGTCCCCGATGGGGTCGTGGATGCACACTGCTGAGGTGACCCATACTAGGATGAAACAAGTGTCTAATGATTCCAGGTGATCCATGGTTGTCTGATTCAGATCAATTTGTGATATCAAAATTGATAATAAAAATTCAAATAAATCAAAAACCATTGTTTGTTCTATTGTTATATACCATCAGAAATTCAATTTAATCATTTTGTAATGTTGGTATAAAAATCTATAAATCTTGATCAAACAATAAAACAAATTCACTAGAATAACTGAAAATAGGGAATTCAGATCAGAAATCACTGTTCTGGGATTTTATTACTCAGCTGTACAATGGTAAATGTAAAAGAACTTTGATAAATCTTATGCAGAAGTGAATAAATATTACGGATCAACAAGTAGCTCATTGGTCTTTTAAAATAATTGCTGGGCAATACAGTTATAACACCAAATTTATATCATCCTCTGTATCTGGGTACGACCATCCTACATTTATATGGGTTACCAAATATTCAGTAATTGAAATAATGTTGTGTCTACAATTTAAATGGTATTTCGGTTGAATTTACTTGTAACAGAATCTTTCATGCCTAAACCTAATAACAAAATATTCAATATTGCTACCGATATATAAACGAAATATTTGTTATTTGTAACGAAAATGTTAATGTACAGAACAGCTAAAATTTCTTAAATATTAGACACTCACCCCTGGAATCCATTTTACCATTTCTTGATGTATTACTGTTAAGGCGGAGTGACGAGAATTTGAAAACATTTGACTGTAGAAAGTAAACACTGAATGACTAGCTAATTGAATTTTTTCAACTGACAAATTTTTCGCAGAAACAGAAGCTTCAGTCATTCTAGTGTTATCGGATACAAAAAATCTTCAATGTTGAATGCGTTGAGGAAGTGCTTATTTTTTCAAAACGCAATAGTGGAAAACGGAGGTTCATCGCGTCACATATATTAGAAGATGGAAAAAATTAAGAACAATTAGTTCAAAAGTTCTATCTCTACTATATTTCTTTAATGGAACTGCAATTTAAAAGAGGCAAAGTTTCCAATATACTTCGTTGGTGTTTGCAACCAAAAGAATGTATCAAAAACTGATAAACTAAATAGAGGTCTATTCCTTGTATCTTTAGATGACATCCTGTCACATTCGGTCACCCATAAATGTATTTACCAGTCTATCTGTTCTTTCGAGACAAAAAAACAGAGGCTGTAACAAACGTTCACTGTCATCACGAAAACGTGAATGTATTCAAGCATGATTATAAGAAATTAAGAAATAATTAGCTTAAAATTCTTTCATTAAAATCATAATTAACTATGACTATTCATCAAACTGTATATTGATCTTGAGGTTGCTTATAGAATCCGTTTTAATCTATCAAGATTTATTTGTATCAAACTTTAGCTACTGACTCTTCATGAAGTGAAGCAAAAACGTCACTTACAAAAGTAGGATTTCTTATCTCTATCTTTGTCTTTAGTGGTTTTATTACTATTACTATTTCATTTTATTATAATGACCAATCATTGGAAGATGTTCTCTCATTAAACCTAAATTATTTTTGACACGTCATCGAAACTTACTGATTAATTTTTCCCATTATATTCCAGTAATTCGTTCCATAACGTTTGATTTTACATTATAAACATCCATGTACTTTTTATTCATCTACACCATGATCAATTTGTTTTTCATTCACATACTTCTGTTAAAACGTAACGTAGCTTAGACTTTGTGCCACAGTACTATCATGTAGATTGCATATTATATTGTCTCATTCTATTTGTAAACCTTACTATTACATCATCATGCTTATAGTGTTTATATATTTCTCATAAAGTTGCCTTTTTTGGATATATATATATATATATATATATATATATATATATATATATATATATATATATATATATATATATATATATATATATATATATATATATATATATATATATATATATATATATATATATATATATATATATATATATATATATATATATATATATATATATATATATATATATATATATATATATATATATATATATATATATATATATATATATATATATATATATATATATATATATATATATATATATATATATATATATATATATATATATATATATATATATATATATATATATATATATATATATATATATATATATATATATATATATATATATATATATATATATATATATATATATATATATATATATATATATATATATATATATATATATATATATATATATATATATATATATATATATATATATATATATATATATATATATATATATATATATATATATATATATATATATATATATATATATATTATATATATATTTATATATAAATATTACATAGATCAGAAACGCAAAAACTACATTTACAGAATGATATGGACTTTGAAGAAAATCGAAGAATATCATGGATCCATTAGAAGTATGAGTTTTAAGTCACTTTGTAATTAACCGTAATATTAGCATGCATCCTGTCTGTCGATAGATTGAGAGTAAGCCAATAATTCACGTGATCAGAAGTTGACTAAACAAAAATTATATGACTGAAATAAATCATTACAGTGTTCATAAAGCCATACAATGATAGCTATTCAAACGATTTTTT
The DNA here is from genome assembly GCA_034768735.1 of Schistosoma mekongi. NCBI lineage: Eukaryota > Metazoa > Platyhelminthes > Trematoda > Strigeidida > Schistosomatidae > Schistosoma > Schistosoma mekongi. The sequence continues at coordinate 23,367,516 of CM068305.1, forward strand.
ACTGAGTTCAAAATTTATCCTCGAATATGAAGTATTTCATTAGCAGCCGTTACCGAAGTTCATGTACTATGATACATTAGTTTGACGGTTTCTCTTATCATTTACTAATTCTTGCATCCACAGATTGTATCTACTGTAATCCATGGTTTATGCGCAAATGTTTACTGAATGAAAATCATAGATAAATTTATCACAAGGATATCGTTTACGCTTTATATTACTTACATCATTTTCTCATAGGCAGTAGATTTACTAATTTTTGTTACATATCTGATATACCTGTACATAGGTCTTACAGATAGGTTTATGCGTTTATAAAGAAATTCAGAGATTGATAAATGTACATATATACACACAAAGATGGCGGTTTAATTGGATTCAGAATAATAGCTAAATGAATTATAACACTACTTAATTTTTGTTCCTTATATGAATCTTGAACATAAAAAAAATAATGAAATCACTAATCAGCTTAACAGATGTCATGGTATATACTTTGTTGAATAATAATGCCCATTGATTAGTGGATGTCGATAGAAAAATACTTGATTAGACAAAATAAACCACGCCTTGGCGTATTAAACCACTGAATTAGAAATATCAACCGTTAGGAGCCGACTCAGTAGTCTAATGGTAAAGCGTCAGCCGAGGGGCCAGAAGGTCCTGGGCTCGACCCCCTGAGGGGTTGTGGATGCACACTGTTGAAGAGTCTCATACTAGGACGAAACATATGTCCAGTGCTTCCAGCTGACCAATAGTTGTCTGATTCATATTAATACGTGATATTAAAAAAACAATTAACAATAAGTTTTTTGATTAATAGAGTAATTACAATTTGATATGATCATATTCACTAGCTTTTATAAAATTCCTACAGTACATACATGCACTGAAAGCTGAATTATACAGACTTTCCAAGTAACTACATACTAACAACGGTTAGTAGAAAGTATCTTAATAACTGTATAGTAGAAGAAAATGACTACTGCAGTTTTACATGAGGATAAAATGACAACTTTTACTCATTCTAGTCTACAAAACAAATTGCTTAACTCAATGTTTAAACTAAGCAGTTGCCAACGATGATGAGTATAGTTACACGAACTTCTCAACACAAAAAGACTATTTAACAAAGTCGATGCCAATGGTTGTAAACCATTTAATAAATATGTATGTAAACCTTGAAGAATAAGAGATGATATTTTAAATAGCAGAGATTCACATAGATTAACGTAATGTTGAATGTCGAACAAATAAGCAAACATGTCTGGTGATCGCCATTAGTTACCTATTTTTTACTGGATAATGGTATTTCTATACTCATTGATATATGGCTTACGACTATCGTCGAATAGAGACAACTATTAGTGTATATATGTGACTATTAGGATAATTTTGGAGTTTATGTGTTTCATTTATAGTATAGTAATTGTCACAATCAGGCAATCGGATTACCCGATGCTACACTGATTGTGAATGTATTATTGAGAAAACCAAACTAACTAAAACTATCGCTTAGTTAATCAGCTACAAGTATAACTAATATGTTAGAAGAGCTTTATCATTTTAAATTTAAACACTAACATTACAGCTGTCTTTATTATATCAACTTAAAAGTAATTGATCTGCATTAAAAACTTAAATTATCAACCAATGCGAAACGTTTTTGTTCAGTTTTCGATTCATCCCACTTTAATATCAAACTTAGTGGATACTTCATTAAGTAATGAAAGCAATACCAATAGATCCACAATTCCATCTAACATTAGTATTCATCTTAGAAAAATCGTTCTCACAATTTCAAAGTGACATAAGATAACAAATAATCTGATTTTGATGCATACTGATGAAACAACAAGGACGATTGTAATTTATCGTAGTTCCCATGATTTTATCAACACTAATAGACATATCTGAAGTACTCGTATCTTTCCGTTGATGTTGTTAGGGTGTAAAACTGACTTAACTCCTGTCTTGGATTCTAGCTCCTAGCCAAACCTTGAAGAATAAGAGATGATATTTTAAATAGCAGAGATTCACATAGATTAACGTAATGTTGAATGTCGAACAAATAAGCAAACATGTCTGGTGATCGCCATTAGTTACCTATTTTTTACTGGATAATGGTATTTCTATACTCATTGATATATGGCTTACGACTATCGTCGAATAGAGACAACTATTAGTTTATAAAATGAATGTCAGTCTTAAAATGATGTCGTTGTTTCTTAGTTGTCTGTTTGATAATAACTGACATCAAGCGTCTTATTTTGGAAAGTGGTCATAAACCGACAACGTTAAAAGAAAATTTTTTTCCAAAGTAGAAGTTCATCAAAAAATTACTAATGCTGACTTTAGGCAGGTCATAAAAGAAGGGTAGATGTTCAGCCATTACTTAAGCTAATTTGTAGAAGGAATCTTGACAGTTGTTTGGTGTAGTGTGTGTCGTAATTACAACCATCTTATGTATGTTATGATGAAGAATCTCAGACTTAAATTCAGCCATTACTTAAGCTAATTTGTAGAAGGAATCTTGACAGTTGTTTGGTGTAGTGTGTGTCGTAATTACAACCATCTTATGTATGTTATGATGAAGAATCTCAGACTTAAAAAATCTATATACATATGTTTTCACAGCTTGTTATGACCCTAGTTGTCTCTCGTACTATTTCATTCAGCATCGTAAACTACAACAGTGCTTCACGCAACATGATAGTGTCTCCGAAAAATGTCTTTAATGTGCAAAAGAGTTTATTTTCACAAGTAAACCTTGAAGGTCGATTTTATATTCTTCAGGGTAATGAACCCTCGTAATACTTCTTCAGCAATTATGTAACTATCCACAGGATGGAAGAGATATAATAGTAAACATTTTCTTCTGAATTGTAAGTCAAATCATACTGACCATTCATTACATGGAAAAGGGACATAGGAAGAATTTAACGATTTTAGGGAATGAATGTTTAATGTTCCAATGCCAACCGCCTCATTTCATTCAACTGGGAATTTTAGGTGGGTTAAAAATTATGTGACCATGATGCTGACGTTATATATGAAATCGGTGAAATATATTATTCTCACTCCATATTAAATACTCCGTTGCTTGTTTTAGTTAGTAAGTCATTTATATACACTGTATATCGAAAAAATTTCCTTTTCGATTTATTTAGGATCACTGACTTGCTACAAAATAGTGGACTACAAATACTAATTGAATTAAGGGGGTTTGTTGGGATCGGTATTGAGCTTTAGTTGACTGAATTTTAACTCATATGGATGTTGGTACGGTATATATAAAAACCATAGTTCATTAGATAGCTGTTTCGTCCTAGTATGAGACTCCCACTAACACTATTCTGTAACGAATGTTGTCAACTGAAACCTAAACACCAATCTCTACAAACCACCTCAATTCAGTTGCAATAATCGGCTCACCAATGATTAACTTCGGAAAATTCCTGAAACCGTAGTGAGAAGTTGCCACTGACAGAGTTCATACTTGTCTGGATTGAGACAGTGATCACCGACCACACTGCATGATCGTCGCGCTATATATTACAAGTTGATGGAAGTGGAAATTCTCCTATTAGATGCCACCCTAGTGGTTCAGAGGGTTAGGCATTCGCCAACCTGAAGGTCTTCGTTTTGATTTCCCTGAAAGAGTAAAGAGTGTGTACTGCTTGGGAGTCCCATACTAAGGCAAGACATCTGTCCAGTGCTTCCTGGTTTCCAGCGGTACTCCTCTAACATCAGTCTGCGATTAATTCAATCGACTAAAACTCTAATTCTGTTTAACAGCTATAGTCTAGTTTTTTAATTAGTTACCTCAAGCTGTAAGAGGATTAAAATAAAATTTAATTAACCTAGCGTTTCTATTTAGCTGTTGACGTAACAGTAAAGTAATACCTATTTAATTGAAAATTTAGTCTCTATGTGTACTATATCTTAAAATGGAAAGTCTCTATATCTCATGTGTATGATTTATAAATTATCAATAGACAAATCTATGGAATCACATGAGAATGTCTTAAGGCTATAATTTCTTACCATTCATACTACTTTTAATGAAAATTATTTGTTTATTTGCACATGACTGATGTATACGATGAATAAATCATTTCATTTCCATGTAAATTAAACCTGACTCTAAAAGATAATATACAGTTTTTTATTTTGTTGTATATTCATTATTAGTTAGGATTGGTCATTCAGATATTGCTTATCTTTCAACAGATTAAGTTTATGTTCATCTATGACTAATTGTACCAACCTTTATCCAAATCACATTCAGATAAGTTAACATAATAAATATTCATAAATCTGATAAAATATTATTTTATTTTCAATATAAATTAGAAACAAATCACATTTCAACTATTTAAAATGAATCACTATAGTAGTAGATGCCATAATGTCTCTGAATGTCTTCTCGATCTAATACAATAATTCCTATTTTACTTTAGGCTTCTAAAGCATCTTCTAATGGAAAATGTCAGTAAAGTAAGTACGTGGCAGAAATTTACTACTTCTTACGCACATCTAAAGAAGCTAAGTATGACAACTGCCATTCTTTAAATGTTTTATTTTGAATAGAACATTTTAAATAACTATAAAATTAACAGTCTCTTACATTCATTCTCATCGTTTAATGTTATAGTTATGTAACACTATAAAAGTTTGTTATTCGTCATATTTAATTTTTATGTGGCCAGTTATCAACAACACTGTTTAATTAAACAATATGTTCAGTTTAGTTGTTTTTAATTATCACAGAATGATGTCGGTTGGGTACTACTAAAACTAGGGATCACTGGATAACTATTTCATCCTTGTATGTGATTCCATAGGAGTGATAAAGATTGTTAAGTTCTCTTTGTGAGACGTGGAGACTTTGAGTTTAGTTTCCTGGTGGAATGGGATGGGTGTACTGCTTAGGTGTCCCACGCTAGGACGAAACGGCCGTTTAGCTCTCTATTCTATTCTATAATGCCTAACTGATGCTAATCTGTGACAAATACAAACAACTAAAATCAACACCGATGCCCAAATAGCCATCTCAACCTAAATACATCGAGTTATTGGAAAAATATGCATTTTACAGAATGCTCACATGAAAGGAGATTTTTCTTAAAGAAACGGACAAAAATTTAATAATTAATCTTATTTATTAGAAATGGGTTCGAAGTCCGGTAGTGACTTCCCTTTTACCGTTACGTTAACGTAATTCAGATTAATTTAGATTCACCTCAAAATATTTTACTAAACAATGTCAGCTCACTAACTTCTATAGATAATTCCTGAAGTTCTAGTACGAAATATCAACTGATAGATGCCTGCTCCGTAGTCTAGCTGTTAAGCTTTAGCCGCGTAACCCGAAGGTCCCGGGTTTAATTCCTTGTGCGGATGTGCACTGCTGGAAAATCTCATACTGGGATGAGACAGCTGTACACTACTTCTTAGTTTCTATCTATTATCTAATTCAGACTAATGTGCTAAATTAAATGAAACACATTAAATTTGTTTTGACCATACAAAGGTATGCAATTAAAACAATGTACTATTAACAACCTCAATGTCAATCACAGTACAATAAATGGTGCATGTAGTTTAGAAACGTTTATTGAGTTTTTAGGTTGAGTTTGTATCTTTTTGTTAATTAGTCATGGATTGAAACTGGTCAGACTCTCTTGTTATATGTACATCCTTAGCAGATTACCTCTATATAGTGGTAGTTCACAAGTAGTGTTTAAGTTGGATTGTGACTGGCAAGCAGAACCCATATATACTCGTTGTACATGCGTGACGGGACGGCCACAGTAACCTAGTAGTTAGAGTGATGGTGTTTGACACGAAACAGACTGGGTTTGAATCCCACTGTGAACATCAACATCCGGATGCAGGTACGTTCAGCCGATGAGTTCCAAATAAGACGAAACGCGTGTCTTTGATTCCGTTTGTCAGTCACAATCTAACTTAAGGATTAAATTATTATGTTTTGTTTATATTGTGCGAAAACCAATTGGTCTATGCTAGAATGAACAGGTTAGTCAGTGACTCTGATTTTCAATGATACTATAACTAAAGATAATCTATGACATACATTAATTTTATATTGAACAATACAAATAAATCTTAAACACTGAAAATAATTACCTAGTCAAAATTAACCAGTCTTCAAAAGAACTCCCTAAGTGTTCTTTTGAAAAATATGGTCATTAGGGTTTAAGCACATATCAGAAGGACAGCTTTCATTGATAGGAATGGATAACAGTTGTGAAATATCGCGTGATACAATTTAAACAAACTATTTTAGTAAAATAAAAATACCTTTTAAATTGAATGTTTATTGTAGTCATTATAATAATATCAATCATATTGATGAAATGGTTTTGATAATCGAACAATAGAAATAAAATATAGAATTATTGTTAGATAAAAACATTTAAGGGCCATAAAGTAGAATGAATATTTCACCTTTCATTAATATAAAATTTTCATGATTTATCATAAATACAGATTTATAAAGATATACAGATTTTGAACAAATACAAATTGAACAAATAGATGGTATCAACTAAGGATGCTAAAGTGTTCTACATTAACTGTTGAAGTTGAATTGTGATTGGCAAGCGCAATCCAAGACGTTCGTTTCGTCCTATGTAGGATTCGTCGGCTGGAAGTACCTGTATCCCAATGTTGATGTTCACACAGAAATTCGAAAAAAACAGTTCATCTTAATTCTGCGAACTGTTTTTCATTTTACATATATCCAGAATAGTTTAATTAAATATAACCAAAATTAAAGCTCACTTTACTATTGCATGTCCACATTGAAGTCAGTTTGTTTTTTATATACTTCATGTTTATAAGAAGCATAAAGGATAAAGTAAATTATGTTTACTAACCTGAAATATAGTATAGGACTGAATACAATACGATAATCACTATCATTAATTAGGTAAACGGTCTACAATTTAAAGTCATGAAGGGTAAGGATTATCAACTAACAATAAATAAGCAATCAAATTGTTTTTATTACTGATACATTTTTACACACTGAAGAATTTAATAACTGTTTAGGTTTAGTAGCTTAGTAGATAACTTGTAGACTTTGGAAATGTCAAGTACTGGGTACGATATCTACTGTCAATATCAGGTATAGTAAATCCAGCCACTTAAGTCTAAATATAACGACATAAGATCTGTAAATTCTGCTGCTGGCCAAATAAGTGAAAAACAAATCCCAACCTTTTATACTGTAGTAAACTTCTGATTTATTCATTAGTAATATGTGTCATGAATAGTTTTGAAATGTTTCTGTTATAACTAATAAAACTCATTTCATAATTAGGACATTTGATACTTCAACATAAAAAAATTCCTCTCAGATGAATTCGTTTAAAGTAGCTCTAAAATCATATTTATAGTGACTTATTATTAAATAAAAAGTTATTTTTTGCATTATGAAGTGTCCAGAGAGTGCTTCATAAAAGAAGTTGTATAAACAGATTAATTATTACAGGATAACATCCCTTTTTCGAACAATTTTTCTAAACACTTTGTAATATAACAGACTTTTTATTTCTTTTAGTAGACTAATGTATCTAATAAATTACTGTAAGCGCAAATGTACAGCTGCTATAGATGAAATCACGAAACATTTTCCTCGTTCAAGTGTTTTGTTTCTTCCTTTATGCTTCTATTGATTTTCCTAGTAGAAAAAAAGGGTTCAATTAAGTAAAAAATAACAAATAGTGATAAGTTTTACTTTTTTTGGTTGATAAAGTTTACCATCAAAATGTGCCTGATTTATTTAAACTGCACGTAGAAAATTCCTACGTATAACTGTGTTGGAATGATTGAAAACAAACTGAACAACAATGTGTAATACATACATATATATGTATGTGTGGTAAATTTAGACGCTTACCAAAGGTACATAAAGTCAAAACACTACTTTATCATATCCTAGAGTTGGGTGGGTCACCTTGCTGATCAATCGCATAATGGATTATATGATTCTTTGAGCTAACACGAAGAAAAGTCTGAAAGTGCACTCATTATGGTACATTTAGTTTTGTTGATATAATTGATAATGTAGATGTTTCAAATGAAAAAAATGGTATTACTAGATGAAAAATCATTCAAAAACGTTCCGTTAGAGGTAATCGTGTTTTATTTTCAGTACATAGATACAAATGTTTTGGTTATTGGAATTGTCACATCATCTTTAAATGAGCTTCTTTTGAGATATACAATGAACGTACGGTTTAGATTTAATGGTGAGATATAAACAGATGAATGAGATATCAGACAAACCATCTTTAGAGCCCCTAGTAGTCGATCTCTAGAAACGAAAATCAACAAACTAATATTGTATAGGAGGTATGTCGATGCCAGATTCATAATATGTGGTGAAAATTTCGACATCCAAAATACCTTCAGATCTTTTATTAGTTGACATCCGTTGCTAAAATTCACAATGCAACGACAAAACAACTCATAACTACAATTCCCCGACCTTCTGCTTACTAAAAAATATGGTGGATCTATGCGGAGGTCAATTTATAGGTAACCTAGTTGGAAATGATGACTGGTCAGCTAGATGAATATGTCGTTCATCGAGACAGTCCTCTCTCCGTATCCAACAGCATTTTCCGGCGTGGTTAACAAAGGACAGAGCAGATTGATTAAATCTTCAACTCTGTAAAATATACTAAACTCAGAGCATTCATCAGATCCAATCTATAAAATTCAGTCGAATATGCCAAGAGCACGATCTCTATATCTACTTTACTTTGAATGAGCTTTTGATATCAACAATTCCAAGACAGAGTTGTACATACGCTTTCTTTAACTTAGCCTTTGTTCAGAGTTAACTTTATTCGAATTGTTTATTTATGTTGTACTTTTCCATTTCTTCTTACAACATTCTTATATTGATCCACGTTCACCATTATTATAATTATTATAATAGCAATTGTCAATATTATTGCGATCGCCTTATAATTAAAAGGACGATTTATTTTATTTTCATTCACACATCTTTACCTCAATTTATCGTTAATTACAATTACTATGTAGCCACCTTACCAACTGCATAATTTTCATCTTTCACAAATCCCTTCCTGAAATTACCAATTGCACCAGGTAGTCAACAATTTCATATAACAATGAATCAAATCCTTATTATTAGTCGCTCGCCTATAATTTATCATATATATATATATATATATATATAATCAAATGTTACATAATTATTATATGCTTAACTCACCTGATCATTTAAATAAAAGATTCTATTTTTTAAAAATAATTGATTCCATTTGATCATTTAGCAAATTCTTACATAATTTCACATGAATTATTACAAAACTTAAAAATAAAGTGTTATAAACAAGTGAAATGATGAAAAAAATTATTAACTTAAAATATAAAATAAAGTGAATGAATATTTGTTGTAATCATAAAAGCAAATTTCATGTTTATTTCTTCTTCACTTTTTTTTTGTTTCAAATAAATATTTACATTTGTTTATTTATTGTTGAACAGACAGGTAGGAATATACATCTTTGCAGCAATAATGATATGAACTTATTATTTTGGGTAACGAAAAAATTTCTAGTTGAATAAAATTAGTTAATTTCATTGATAAAATGTTAACAAACTTACTAGTTATTCATTAGTGGAAAGGGGGGGGCAGAGGGGTGGAGGAAAGAATGATTTACTTCTTTTAGAAAATAATGTTTTACTGTTATCTAAATGGATTTAGTTGATTAGCAGAGTCTTATTTGTGATTTTAGTCAATTTCTATATTCATATAAAATATGAATGTCTGTTCAAGAAATGAAATGAAGTAAATAAGACAACTAAATACACGAATCAAAATAAGGCTATTGAAGTTTATATTTATCTAAAAAAATATCTATCCAGATGGTTATATGCAAACATATTCATTAGATATTTATTTATAATTTATCGACTATTTAATTTATATGAAGAGATAAATATATAACATGCTATTTCATAATTCAATAATAATTCATGAAACAATGAATATAAAGTAAAATGTATTCGAAGTAATATGAGTGAATACAAAAAATAAACATAGTGTGTTATAATCACTTTGAGTAACTACTACCTCATAAAATGCATATTTTTTTTCATATGAGAATAATAAAGAAACATAATGAAGTTTGAATTAGAATGAAATTTCTAACTATATAACAATCAGCATGCAAAGAACTAGTTTATTGCTTAATTTGTTTCTTTTTTTCATTTGTTTTGAAGTCTACTAATTTCTAGTCGTTGATTATGACAGGTAAGTAATTCTCCTTTATAATTTTTGACCTATTATTGATTTGGCTATTTGTAATACCCCATTCATAATCACTCTTAACTCATTTTACTTAACGATTAAATTATGTAATAGATCAACTATTTAACCATATAACTTTTCGATATTAAGCTGATGTTCTAGAATCTTCATTTATGCATTAGCATTGTATGCATCAAACTCCTATTCATAACAACTTCGAATGTTGGTTTTATTATGATTGTACTTATTAATATCTAACCAATTTCCCTTATAAAGTTTTTTAATTTTTACTTAGAATTCTACTTATGAAATATTGTAAATCGTAGGCAGTTGTTAAGAACTCGAATACAAAAAATGAATTTGTCGTGTTCTGCTCTGCTCATTGTTCTTGTTCTTCTAAAATTAATAAAGGGATTATGTGTATAAAATTAATAATTAAAAAGTAAGCATTCTAGTTTAAGCTGATACTGACTGTTACGTTTACCACTAGCACGATACAAAATTCATTTGAGGAACAAAATTACAAAAGTTTACATACTCTTCAAACTGATAAAAATGTAATTCATTAATATAACTTTGTGACAAGAATTCCTATTTATAAGAAGTCTCAACCTAAACTATGCTTAAACTGAGTATATGTTTTATCCTTAGACTAGCATGTACACTACATGGTGGAATTTTAGGACACCTGAAGTGTAGGAACTGTGACCACTGTTTGGTTGTCATCACTCATTATGAACCAAATTTTAAGTAACACCCATTTACGTACTTCAGTTAATTTACGATTTTGTAACTTAAAATAACTTAGCCTTAAATTTAAAGATAGTTTAGAATATCAATTCATTGTCACACTATCATGTTCGAAACTTATTGTATTTATTGGCGGTTTCTCATAAAGTTTTACACAAAACGGAATTCATTATTGATGTTATACCAGAAAATTAAAATGCCTATTGATAAGTAAAGAATGAAATTGCTGCTTTCTTTTATGATATTATCACATTATTAAGTATATGTATGACAGATTTTTCTTCGTTTCATAAATTATGAAAATGAGCTGATGAATATATATGATTCTATGCTTGAAGGAAAAAAGAATGCCAAAATGTAAATATTGAATTTTACATCAAAAACATATATTAAAATCTACATCTTAGTACACTGATTTTCATAGATTATGTTTTCACCGAATAGTGGTCATCTTCTGAACGACCTTTTCTGAGAGTCATTCCACACACCCTTCCAGGGGTTAATCAAAAACTTATTATATGATTACTATTTAAGAATATTACAAGATAGAAAATTTTCTAACAAACACTGAGTATTGTGCTTCTTTGATTTGTGCTACTTTTGTTACTACTGAAATGCAAGTAAACTGTCATGTACTTTTGAGCATTCAACTTCATTATTATGTGTTTTATTGAAGAACTTGGTAGAATTTGACCGCTTTTATTCTATAATTACAAATAAGGCATCAATTTTCTTAAAATCATTTTTGTATACAACTTAATCAGTTTAATACATTCTTGTTTCATTTGCAGACAAACATCGTCTTAATGTAAATCACAACAAAACAAGTATGCATACCTTAATTTCTTTACATAAATAGGGGTAATTTTCTGGCCTTTCTGACCCGTTTAACCGAATGTATAAACTATAACACCTTTCACATTGGTTTATGTTTATGAAAAGCTGACATATTAGAGTTACATTGTGAATAATTATCTAGTTTTATTGTTGCATTAATGACATATTTGGAGAACGAACTTAATGACCAGTTGGCAGGATTTTACCCAAAATGAAAACAAAACAAATAAACTGAGTCTGATTAAATAAGATTAAAACGTTGGCATGAACTATTTGATTTACTGGGATAAATAGGATAAGAAATACTAGATTCTCTGAGTTATTTCAAATGTATGCTTGTCACCACGGAATGGCCGCAAACTCGCAACATATTAGATCACTTTTATTACATTGTATTAATAATAAGATAAAACTAGCACTTTCAACTGACTATCAGATTTACGCACTTTCTTCCATACATATCGTTTAATAAAAATGTCTAAATAAGAATGTCCATGAACATAAAAGTCATTTTCGTTTATTATAAGAACCCAAAGATTTTGTTTTTCATATAATACAACTTCACAACTTAACCATTATCCAGTTCAGTAGTGTTTCTGTCTAATAAAGTGTAGAATTATTAAGGTTGACATTTTTAAATCCAAGACAATTTTTCACTCAGTCATTATCAACAGCGAATAAGACATAAAAGGTAATTATTGAAATATTTTTACGTACTAGATATCTCTAGGTTAAAATTTAACTACAGCTTCCATTGAAGTGTCAATGTTTTTTTAAAGTGGATGTTAATTTCTATCATGATGTATTAAACGATATGAAAAAATCTACTTGAATAATTTCGATTAGTGATCAGGTGTTGAGATATTATCCATATATTTTATTTCAGGACAAATTGAATTACTAATATTCCTATACAGTCTAATTAGTAGTATGAAGAGACTCTTTCATTGTGATTTACAGGAAATAAATCAGATTTTCGTAATACTACTTGTTAAAGTTAGTACTTCGTGTTGTCATTTTTTATTTCTATGTTGACGATTAAAACACTGTTTAACTGACTTTACCAATTCTTATATATGACTATTATTTACAATTGTGAGCTCTTCTAGCAATTGTTTAAATAAATGTTTCTGGATCTATCCATAACAACTAATAGACATTAAATTCCTGAAAGGTACTCCGAACATTTGTGGTATTAATTGTCAGGTAAATAGGTGTATTGAGATGTGGTGTCATGATCCAAAGAGGAGACGAATTCGTCTGACATTTTCTTAATTATGGTACCTTACAATCAAATGTATTCATTTCTTCTGAACTATATTACGTGTGTATATTTTAATGTTACTATTTACCCAATTAATTTAACTCTTCTTTTTCTTTGACCATTGTTTTACTGTCAATATGCTGTTGAAAATCTTGCTATTTATATCTTTTGTAAAATCCAGTGAGCTATTTTCTCCCATAGGTCCTTTGGTGAGATTATTTTTAGTAATTAGATGCGGTTAAAATAATCGAACATTCATTTTTGTTAGTGTTGATCATACACTAAATTAACAACTTTTCAAACTAAAGTCATTTGACCAAGTTATTTGAGAACATGATTTATTATTATTTACAAAATTTATACACATATCAACTTCTTATAATAGGATGTGCATTGAGAATAAGAATGTTCCAGTAAAATCTGTTGTAGAAGTAAAGGTGTTCATCGTTTAGTCCCAGGGTATGCCTAAGTTTGACCTTTTAGTGGATCTAAAATTCACTAAAGTTACGGAATAAACTTTTCACTCATTAATAAACAGATAGTTGCAACTCATATCCATGAGCTTACCAAATATTTAGTTAATTACAGGTGTGTGATAATTGAGAATTCTAAACCTTATTATCTGTAAACAGATAAGAATTACTAAGATAAAGCAGATATTTATGCTCAAAATAAGAAAGTTAGAGCAGTGAATCACTCCGATTCTACTTAAGATGTCACATAGATTTTAATTTGTGTCAAAATCGGTTATACGGTTATACTAAGTATTCAGTATTGTAAATATCTGTATGTTATGGAAGAGTAACTAATTTATAACGTTTAATAAACCTATGACTGTAATGGTTAACGTCAGTAAATATAAATGTCCTTATCTGAATCAGGACCCAGTGTTCAACAGAAAAACCCTTGCTTTGATTATATCTAGGCACTGTAAAAATTAGTTAGAACAAATACGATATAATCGTTCAATACACTTGGGTTTCATTAATTTTCCAGGAGTTGTGTTTTAACTAATTTCAGCCTACGGTAAAAAAATAATAGCCTTATTAAACCCATTACACATAAACGTCAATTGCCAGACTGTTTATCCTATCCTGATCGGTCGACTTGATACTAGCTGGATTAAACGGAATGGAATGCGAATATAAAAGACTTTTGATTCATTTGCCCAGGATATAAGCAAAGCTAGACCACACAACAGACCAGTTAGAACAATAATATCCTTATAACAACAATATTTAGAATAGAAAACGATGTAATGAATCCATAAATAATCGATTTTAGTTTAAGTATGAGAAATGCTGTAGCAACAATTAATGGTTTAAATATGAGTTGGAGACTAGAAAAATATAAAAATAATAATAACAGAATAAAAAGGTAGGCATACAATCCATATGAATAAACAAAATTTTCGTAAATTAGCTTTGAAAGTTTTTTACCTCATAAATTAATCATCTCATTACAACATCAATTAACATTAAACTCATGGGAATGAAATACTTTTAGCTGCAGATATTTCTTAGACTGATGTGTTACTAAAAGCTATTTATAAAGAGGATATAGTACGAATTATGTTAAAATAAAAAAAATTGAACATAAAAAGAACCAATCACTTTATTTTTTTTCAGAATGAATAATCATCGGTATGTAAATAACGTAAAATTGTATTAAATGAAATTGAAAACATTTAGATATTGATTTTTCATTGAATATTGAGAATAATTTTCTTCTTGAATAAATATTTGTCGGTAATAATTTCTTTATCATCAGGAAGGATCAAATTGCAATGTCTGAAATATAACAATATTAGTTTAATGGAATTAGCAACTATACTTACTTAGTGTGAACATCAGTGCTAGATTGTATGTACTCTAGTGAATAAGTATAATGCTAGTCAGTATCCGAGAGTATCAACTAAATTTTCCTTAAAAACTCAAAATAAGTTAATCTTAAAAAGCTTATGAACATATTTGTATCTATAAACACGTGCGTAACAAGATATATCAGTTAAAAAACGTAGAGAGGTTGTAGCAGTGAGATTAAAATAATGAGGAATTGCATCTATGTGATTGTGAGTGAATTTTATTAACTTTTATCCTTAGCAGAGAACAGTTTAGCAAAATTCCATCATAAAAATAAGAGTTTATTTGATATCACGAATTAGCTTGAATTAGACAACCACTGACTACCAGGAAGCATTGGATAGCTGTGTGTCCTAGTGTGGGGCTCAGTTTCAATGAATATCAACTTACGAGTAATTCCTGAAGTTCTAGTAAAAAGATGTGACCGGTGGAGCTCATCAATGCGTGCGACAGTTACCTACCGATGACAATGGATACGACGGAGTAAATATGTATCGCGAATTGACTGTGTTAAAAATATCGATCGTCGGAAACCGGTTCAGTGATCTAAAGGAGAAGTGTTTGCCGTGGACTTAGACTTTACAAAGTTCTGTCCCTATTGGTGTCATGAGTGGGCATTGCTGAGTAGCTTCATGCTAGGATTAAATAACTGTCTAGAGCATTCTGGTGGTCGGTGGCTGTCTTATTCAGACTAATCCGTTTTATAAAATTAACATTTAACAATCTTCTCAACATCCAATAATAATAATAGTAAAAGGTTGGAAAGTGTCTTTATCGGTGGTACACAATTAGTTTGCATTAATAAATAAAACAAAATATAACCACAGCCATGATTGCTCATAAAAATTTCAAAACTTATTGAAAATATAACTTTCATTCCTCGGCTAGGTCGAAAAATGACTTGAAACTTGAATGATTAAACTACAAACCAAAAAAATACATAATCTAAGCAATAGATAAAAATCTAGACAGTATAGTAATCTAGCTTAAGTCGATATCTAGTGCAATTTCTTACTAATAATTCAAATATAAAATAGGTCAATCATAGCTCTAATAGCTTAGCTGTCTGTAAATATAAGTAAAGCACATTCGAGTCTAACAAGAAGCGCCTGTTTTGTCAACATTTCAATTATACCTGGCTGGCTTGTTCAAAATCTAAGTTCACTTTGCCCTAACTACTATCCTAAGTAGCTCAGTTCAAGAAGATATTAACCATGGTTTATTTACTTAGAGCTTTTTACTTCCTGTTTAATAGAGGCTTTAAGTATGAAATGATTTCTTTCTTGTAAACTACCTCCACTTATACATTCTTATTAGTGCAGTCATGATTTTTAGTATTGGCCTAAGTGAGCTTAAATTAAAGCCAATTTTAACTGTTTTAACGTTAAACTTTATTAAAAATAGGTAATGACTACATAAAAAAGTCGCTGTTTAACAAGTTATGGAATTTTTTGTTTGACTACCAAACACTGGGATTGAGAAGAGTGCATTAATGTAAAATATTGCATATGAGTACGTACAACAAATGTAGGCAAACTAAAAATGGAAATTATTTTCATCGAATTTTCAAGTATTGTAAAAGTATTCAATTACTTATTTTTAAAGATAGCTTGATTTAAAAATAGTTACATCATTGTTCGTACACTGATTGTGACTGCCTTCTCTATAAATGATATCTAGCATTCCGGATGTTTATCATCTTATTGTTGACTAATATGTAATATCTATTTACAAATGTCTGTTGACCGATCTACTTACTTAGTTTCTAACTATTTGAAGTTATATTTTGCTTCTTGTATTCAAAATTTTTACACATTCGAAAGACAGATAATCGGTAATTGAAGTTCACACGCATCAATATAAGTAATCTATCTTATCGCCTAACAACTAATTGGATTCCTATCAGCTAAGGATACAAGAAGAGACTAATATTTAGTTGATACCACTTCTAGTGTGAATTTTATGTCACAAATGTCATGATAGCTCAAATTATACCAACGTTATAAACGTTTACTCTTTGTGATGTTAAGTGCACAGTTTACAAAATAAAACTAGTTTTTTAGACATAATCATTTGCAAGATCAAAGTTATCTGTTTTTACACTGATACTTTG
Organism: Schistosoma mekongi; assembly: GCA_034768735.1. NCBI lineage: Eukaryota > Metazoa > Platyhelminthes > Trematoda > Strigeidida > Schistosomatidae > Schistosoma > Schistosoma mekongi. The sequence continues at coordinate 23,384,660 of CM068305.1, forward strand.
TTAATTAAAACGATTTCTAATTGTTTGTATATCTTCCTATCGAGACGAAAGTATTTTGGTCGGTGGATGGTTTTAATGTTAATTATAATTCGGTTTTCAAGCTTCATGTTCTCTAGATTTATACTTTTGTTGAGAAGGAAAGATATAGCATCTTTCCTAGAATTGGTTTCATTGAGTTAACTAGGTCTTTGACACATTGAGGTACAATCAATTAATTGTTGATGACGTAAATATCTAAACATTTTACCACAGTCTAAAATTGTCCCTAACTCAAGCAGATTTTTGTGTTGTTTGCTTCTATTATGATATGTTGCGGTCATCCAGTGTCCGAAATCAACTGATTGTTAGGAATTATGCATGGTTGACATATCACAAATTAGACAAGAACAGGTCTATTTGACCTCTTGGTTATTAAACGTCACAACTGTCTTACTTTGGCAGATATTTTTAGAACCTTTCTGATCTTAACTTATATGTTAGTTGACTGAAGAAATATTTCGAGCATTGTCAGCATGACTGAGTGATATATTCTATCACCTAATGGTCAGTTAGTATGCATACGTTCATATTTGCACATTATTTATTGCATCACCACATTAAGGTCTTAAATTCGTATTCCATAATTCATAAATCCTATGATATATATATCCATTGTGTGTTAAGATATAGAATGAAGAAGTAATTTATCATCAGACAGGTTAACTTACAAGGATTTATTATAATTTCCTGCATTAATCTCCCTTAGTAATATGAAAAAGACTTCAAAAATATAATTGTTAATTGAAATTTACGCTAAATTACATGGAGAATACATAATAAATATAAATAAAATATAGCGACAAAACTGACAGATGTGTAACGAACAATTGGAATATTTTCAGTCACGTAAAAGAAATCTATTTTCAACTATAAAATAAGTAGTGGGACGCTGAATACCAACGCATCATATTTCATATGACATAATTACGATGGGTTCTACCAGTGTTTAGATGAGTTCGTCTTCTTATGAAATAAATTGAACATTTGAATTATTTAAACGATACGGTACATTTTTAAGTGTAAAACATTTTAATATGCCTGAATTTGATTGTGTTCTGGATTTTGATATGTTCAAGATAACTCACGGTTAATTTCACTTTATTTTATTAGTTATTATTCGATATTACTTTTATAGAATTGAATTAATTTAGCTAACAACCATTAACTTGATTAAATTTGTATACTATCGTCAAATAACTGGTAATATAAAGTAGATATTGGTGCCCTACTTACTTTTTAACGATAAATATTTTGAAAATATGCATAAATGTGTAATTGAAACAATTTTCCTAATCACTCTAATATACATTATATCATTGTAATATGTTATAACAAACTAGATCGTTATCAAATTTCCCATGTGGTATAATATTTACTTTAGCAACATTATCATTTGGTGAACTGAATACCTAAAACAATGTGCCAACATAGTTTTCATTGTAAAAGTTAATTAAACTTTGATTAATAACAAATAGTGAGTTCTATAATCCTAATTGAAAACATTTTGATGTTCAACCTCATAAATAGTAATTTAAAGTATCAACTTTAACGCATAGATATATCCAACTGTCCAGTTAGGCAGAATGCATTTCCCTTTTATTGTTCAGAACTATTCAAAATATGAATTGAGTTCTTAATGATAATTTGATCTTGAATAATTACATAGAGATAAGAATTTTGTTCGGAATATTTGACATGATCATGATTAGAATGTGGCTGTTATAGTTAAAATATTAATAAATTGTTTGTAATATTAGTGGATAACATATACATAGATTATTATGATATGAGAATACTTTATTCATTAACTTCATATTCGCTACATCTTGATTTTGTGTAACCAGTAAGAAAATAGAAAATTTAGTATAATAGTATTATTTCCATGTGTTTTCAGTAGTTAACAATTTTTTTCTATTTTTAGAACATATACTTTCATTTCATTCAACATTGTCAAGAAGAATGTCTCGATTATCACTGAGACGTTCACCACCACATATAATTACATTGCCGAATCATAATCAACTTTTACAAAATGTAGAGATTGGAAGACATATTGGACGTTATGGGCCTGGATTATTATGGAATTTATTTGATGGTATAGAATCAAATACACGGACAGTGAGTTTATAATTCGATTGTGTTAATTAATTTCAATATTAACTTTTTATGCAATTAACGAATAAATAGTTATCGAATGAAAATGTATAACAGGACGTTGAATAAGTAGAACTCTAATTGAGTTCTTAATGATAATTTGATCTTGAATAATTACATAGAGATAAGAATTTTGTTCGGAATATTTGACATGATCATGATTAGAATGTGGCTGTTATAGTTAAAATATTAATAAATTGTTTGTAATATTAGTGGATAACATATACATAGATTATTATGATATGAGAATACTTTATTCATTAACTTCATATTCGCTACATCTTGATTTTGTGTAACCAGTAAGAAAATAGAAAATTTAGTATAATAGTATTATTTCCATGTGTTTTCAGTAGTTAACAATTTTTTTCTATTTTTAGAACATATACTTTCATTTCATTCAACATTGTCAAGAAGAATGTCTCGATTATCACTGAGACGTTCACCACCACATATAATTACATTGCCGAATCATAATCAACTTTTACAAAATGTAGAGATTGGAAGACATATTGGACGTTATGGGCCTGGATTATTATGGAATTTATTTGATGGTATAGAATCAAATACACGGACAGTGAGTTTATAATTCGATTGTGTTAATTAATTTCAATATTAACTTTTTATGCAATTAACGAATAAATAGTTATCGAATGAAAATGTATAACAGGACGTTGAATAAGTAGAACTCTAATTGAGTTCTAAAATGGGATCATAATAAAATTATGCAGAAAATCCAATTGTTTATAACTCAGTTGGACTTAACTAACTAGCTTCATGATAAAAAATCTCTAAAGACACTTTAATGATAGAATATTTTCATAAGACATCTTAGTCCCCAGAAACTGAGTTCTGATTTATTGGTTAATATTAATATTTAAGAATTATTCAATATTTCAATTGGGATGGTTATTTTTGTGAAGGTTGGTCATTTATTTGATTGAATATGTCACAGATTGATGTTGGAAGAGTACTATTGAAAACCAGGGAGCACTGGACAGCTGTTTCGTTCTAGTGTGCAACTCCTCAGCAGTGCGCGCCCCAGATTTTGCACCAATGGCTTCAGGTTGACGCGAACGCCTAACCATCTGCACCACTGGGTCGGCATCCAATGGTAGAATTTCCACTTCTATCAATTTGTGATATGTAGCGCGACGATCAATATTTGTTATTCCAGTGGAATGAAAATTGGTTTTATAGAAAACTCATTAAAATGTTTGCTATAGTTGTAGGGAATCAAGAAAAAAATAACTTTGTAGTCAATTTGTAGGCATCATTATCAAGATTAAACTTGGTAACGTCAAATATACTGATTATTGAATGAGTATATTACAAATATACTACTTCATTGCATAAAATTAGCTTCGACTGCTTTTTTCCGAACAAGCGTATATAGTGATAATTATTTAAGTTGGATTATGAATGGCAAGTGGAATCCAGAATGCGCGTTTTACCCTTCTCGGGATTTGTTGGCTGGATGTACCTGCATCCCAATGTTGGTGTTCACAGTGGAATCGGAACTTAGTCCGTTTCGTGCCAAACGCCACCGCGTTTATCACTAGACTACTGAGTCCAGATAGATGCAGGTACATCTAGTCGACGAGTCCTAAATAGGAATAAAGAGGTGTCCTCGATTCCACTTGCCAGTCACAATCCAACTTAAATAATGCTTGTGAATAATTCGCTATATCGAGGCAATCCGCTAAGGATACACATATAACAACAAAGACTGACCAGCTGCAGTCCATAACAAATTAACGGCAAGATATAACTTCATCTTAATTATATAATGATAGTTGTTTACAGTTATCACAATTGGATTCAGCAAAAGTTAACATGCAAATTAAAGAACATAGCATCATCTTGAAAATATTGACTTAGACTTAAGATGAATTGACATTCAATAATATTAATGTCAATTAAATGTTTAAAATGTGAATAAAATGATCACAAATATTCCTAAAGAGTATCAAATCTGAACAGCTTCGTATTTTGTTAGTTAATTTCTCATTAAACTTATTACCGATATGGTTAACTGACTTAACATGTTGTTAATTGTGTCAAATATTATTTTTCTCATATGTACTAGTTGAAGTAATGTGAGTATCATTCGTCGAATGCGGATCACAAAACTAAAATTATGTACGTAACCATGTGGTTTGATGACCAATAAAGATGATTATAATTAACTAGTAAGTAAAGTTTAATAAGGCATTCGTAAGCCAAAACATTCGTTTGGTAAAATGAAATCTAACAAGCTTTTAACTCACTACTCTTCATGACATAATACGATATTGTTAGCCTTATTTGTTAATGAAGTAAGAAATCACCCATAGAAAACTAGCCAGGTGCTAGACAGCATTCTAGTAGGATTTGTAGTTCATGATGGAAAAAAATATTAGGATATTAAAAATTTTGACATTAAGACAAACTTTAATTTAAATTGTTATTAAAAGGTTAAAGAATACATTAACATGTATGTATGTGAAGAAATTCTGTCACTAAACTATACATTCACAAATCAATATTTCTATAAGATTTATTTGTAAAGTCCAAAATAGTTGTTCTCTTGCTTAGAAATATGTCTTAACAACCTTAAGCTGTACCCCAATTACCAATTATTAACTAAATCTTTCTAACAGACTGAATAATTGGCATATTTTCCAAAAACCGACTACAGATATATCTATATTGTTCATCTCCCATTACAGTAGAACTATTGACTAGTATTATAATGGTAAGTACATTTGAAATATTAAGTAAAGTAATAAAGTCTCAAAAAAAGCAAAAATGTAAGTGCTCATAACAAAATGAATAATTTTGATACTTGTTTAATAAATGTTATTGTTAAAAGGGATTCAAAGTAAATTAATCAAATTTTTTTGAGAAAACCAATTACTGTTGTAAATTTTTCATAAGTGGCTTTCTCCGGAAGTAAAAACAATTGACGATACACTGGAATATGCAAAAGATATTTTCATAATGCTAATTTGTTTTCTTTGAAATGAATCCCGTTTGATTGCTTTTAAACATATAATCGGCATTTCGATTTAATTATACAGTAATGTTGATATCAGTTATATAAAACATAAACATGTTCATACGAATAAGTTGTTTGAGTTATCCAAATAGAGTTTAAACTGAGTAACGTTTTCCATTTAAGTACGTCATTTCGATATCTTTATCCAGTAATCACAAAATAATACCAGTTTGGGTTTCCTAAAAATGACCAGTTCTTTTGTACCTGAAGGTTCAGTATTAGTTTTATTGCTTAATTGTATACACGACAAACAACTAACTCAATAACCAAGCTTTTATTACAAACGCATTATGAGTCAAATATATCTTATAAAGTTCCTCGACTTATAACGGTGGCTGGTGGTTTATCTACTTTTCTAATTAACCACATTAGTGATAAATAACGGTTTATCAATATGTTGTATAATGTATTTACCATTTTATTTACACGTCAGAGAAATAAAATTTATTCAGTTTGATGAAATGAATGAAATTATCCAAGCAAAAGCACAAAGAAAATTAGTTATGGGATATAATAATTATTATAGTAGACTTTATACCAAATCGCGTATCATCTTACGAAATTAAATGGTCACTTCAGCTTGTATTCCACTCATTCTACGACATAATTGTGCTTAATTCAAACATGAAATACAATAGTGTTTCAGTCATATTCATAACTCAGTAACTGTGCATCTAACAAAGCATGGAATTATACGTTTAAAATAATCTCAAATTAACGAAATTTGAAAATGTAATCCAGTGAATTTTAACTCAATATCTAAACAACACGAATTGGATAAATTTCAATAACCATTCTTTGGTAGTCATAATTTATGAGTTTATAACGAATAAATCAAGACATTAAACTAAGCGATTTTGGTTATGTTGTGTTATTCAACATCACTGACTCTTTAACTTTCATAGAAGATCTTATACTTCATTGATGAAGAACATGTGTATGGATATCTACATTAATTAAGAAAACAGTTTTTTAACTATATTTTTCAGGTATCACTGAATGTAATAAATAAGGAAGCCCATTGTGTTATAAAATCTAGATAAAGATGTATCAACGAGGAAAACCTTTTTTTAGACGAAGTCATTTAATAGTAATATACATTCGTATTTCACAAATAACTGCCTATAACAAAAGAGGAAGACATTTCATCCTTTACCAAAATAATCAAAAAATAGTTACATTCTCAAGTGTTCAATTAAGTGGTGGTTCATAAATTATCAAGTAGTCATTTATGAAAGTGTTATGTCATGTAAGAGAGTCGTCAGAAATTAATTCAACTTCTCAAGTACCCAATATCTCTGTTATTGGATGACTACTCGATAATTTATGAACCTCTACTTAATTGGACACTTGAGAATGCAAATATTTTTTAATTATTTTGATAAAGAATGCAATGTCCCTCTATTTAATTATCGACGATTATTTGTTAAATTTAGCGTAAACACGAATGTAGAGCTCTAGTAGATAACTTTGTCTGAAAGAAAATTTTCTTCTCTAATAAGTCTTTGTTTCCATTCTATCAGTGATTGTGCATATAAAGTAGTGATATCCACTCTGGAAGTTGAAATTAGTAACTTGAAAATAACTAACTTGTGCAGTCACATAATGGGGATAATTTCATTTTTGCTTATATTTACAATATTATTTATTACGTTATCACATAACATGACAATTACTGTATTTTATACTGTTCCAATCTATTAATTATTAAATAACAGATATTTGTGTTTAAAAGATACTTGTCTTAGTGGTTTTATTCAATATCTAATATGTAGTCATATTATAATTAGCATGGAATGGAAAGTATAAAAGCTTAAACATCTCATCTATATAGCGTGCATTGAATAAAATGTAAGGTCTGATTTGATAAAATAGTTACACTTTTAAGTAAATAGGTTACCATCTATTGTAAATCTATATGCAAATCTTTCATCTAATATTACAAATATACTACTTATGTGTTGCTCCCCATAAACCACTTAACTACATGTTAATTTACTGTATTTCTCTTCATGGTAATGCACTACTTGTTTTAATATCTATTTCCAGCAGTTATTCTACCAGTTTGTTAAATTTTGACAAAAAACATAGTTGAATGTCATTATAACTATGGTCTGGGGTTTGGCACAATGTTTTGAAAGTTCACCGTGCTGCATCGAATATTTTCAGCTAGATTGTTGTTAATTTACCTAATTAATGATGAATATTTTAAAGTAACTGTCATTAAAAATATCATAACATGATTTAACCTTTACTATATTTTTGCGTTTCATCAAGGTAGTCAGGCAGTACTGCATTGGTTTGTGCATACAAGACAATTGTAGATAATTTCAGATACTTGAAAAGAAATCTGTAGTGAAAACTGCACTACAGCACACAGTTCCCATTCACTAGTAGAAAAGTAACCAAATTTGTTGATTATAACACACATAAGGAACAATGTAACCATTATTGCAGTGCAATGCTGGATTTCACAATTACGTAGTAATAAGTACAATGTAATTGGTGCATTTTTAAAAATACCTTTGAAATTACGAACGATCCATTTTTAAATATAACGTTATGGATGTTATGATCTGAAAGCATAGATATAAACATAATGTAATCCTTCAGACTTTAAGTTGTGTTTATAAAATCCGGTAGAGTAAGAAATAATATTTTCATTGTTTATTACTCTATATCAAGATAGATCAACAATTGAATAACAAATATTTAATGATTATTAAATCGTGTACAATGTATCACACTTTAAACATTCACTTTAAAGAAACTTTATATTCCCTTAGGGGTTTATATAAGAAATTATTTGATAAACAAATATAGAATATTTTGTATGATCACTTGTATATCATCACTTAAATTATTCTCATCTAAACAAGTTACATCATTGTTTCTATGTGTACTGAAATTTTAAATGAAGATTTCTTAGATTAGTGAAAAATAAGTAGTATGTATGATAAATTGTTCATGTTTAAAATACAGAAATGTAAAAAACAATTTTTTTCTTCTATTTTAAAATTCAAAATGTCTTAATAAGCGTACAATATTTGTGATTATTAGAAAATAACACTTAATTAATTTTTTTATTATATACTACTTCAACTGAAAAAGACATTGATTTTGAAATTTCGATTTATTATCTAAGAATTCTATTAAATATTGATATGAATTTAATATCATGAATCAGTTTGAATCAAACTATCATCCCTAAGCTGGAAACATTGAACAGATATTTTACTAAAGCACTTAACTATTCATTAGTGTTCATCCACAATCCTACTACAGAATCGAGGCAGTAACCTTCAGGTGTCGCTGCAATCGCCTAACCATCAGAGTACATTTAGCTTATCAGCTTCCAGTAACTGACATATCTAACTCAATAAATTGGCGATATATTTGCATAACCTCATCCGTTTTCATCAGTGGGTAGCTACCTCACTCAATACAGTCAAAATCCTTTAGTCATGTCTTTTCTCCAGAAATCCAAAAATGATCATTAGAATTTAGTTGCAAATTAGCTGCTGTTTATTACAATTATAATCACGTTCAACTATGTACAGCCATATTATATGTAAGGCAATCACCCACTGGTGATAATGCATGAGGTCACGTAAATATATTGAAAACTGTCTGTGTCAGAAATATCAACCGTTGGATTTTAGCTGGTATAGTGGTCCAGTTGTTAAGCGTTTGCTCTAATGCCTGAAGTTTCTCTGCTCGAACCCGTAGTGAGATCATGAGTGCGCACTACTGAGTAGTTCCATTCTAGGACAAACCGGTTGTCCAATGTTTTTGGTTTTTAGTGGTTGTCTAATTCAGATGAGTTTTTTGATATGAAATCAAAATCCAACAATCTGTACAATACTCGATTAAAGATACTGATATGCCTACATCCGAGCCAAGAAAATAAATCATTCCAACTTATTACAAAGTAATGATTTTTGTACATTTTTCTCTATGCTCGTTAAACCGTGAAAATTTCCGCATTTCTATCCTATCAATGCTCCCTCTTTTTCACGCACATATAAACTGGTACACTCAGCTGGAATTGACATGAAATGAGTACTTATCTGAGTATGTTTGCGTTATGGAGCATCCCATGACGCATATTAATATTAGTCTAGCTTTCTGGAATTTGCTACTCACAGCTGCCTTTGATCTCTGATTAATCCTCTTTGCAACGTGATTGCACGATAAACACTTCCTCAGGTTTCTCGACTTCTTCCTTTGTTTTGCTTATATTTCTATACGTCTTTATAAGTTACCTGTGATATTTACTTTGTTGGACATAAGTCTATTTCTCCCCGTTACTCATCGAGCTTATATATCGAGCACAGTTTCCTGGCTCCATGAAGAGTGTTTTCACTAATCCATGTCAAAAGCCATGAACGCTTGAAAGATATCGACTCCTGATTTCTTTTCCATAAATATAATTTTGACACGAATTGTCCTTTCTTTAGGAGGTACCTAATTATAGAAAATAAAATGAATTGTCAATTTCTTGTTCGGTTGTGGACTTTATATTAGGATAAGCTGCATTAAAGCATTCAAGTAATTTATTTGCTAGAAACTTGTCGTTATATACAATTAAGGTACTAGTAATACGCGTATAAAGTGCAGTTACCATGCAGTTACAATGCAGACCGATCGTGTTTGCCGCAGATTGCCAACATATATGTCCTCAAGAATTTTACAAAAGAGACCGCCTATAGTTACTTCGTCTGTTTGACGGCATGATTTGTTGTCGAAGTTGAAATGAACGTTTATAGCGTATAGTCTTTGTATCTAGTTGAGTACTAACCTAGTTGTGCAGATATATTCTGAATATTGATTAATGACATCAGTAGTGAATTTTGATGTTACGTCATATAAGACCACTATTTAATACGATATATTAACTTTTATTATTAAGAATTCAAATGCATCATATATACGTGTGATAAAATGCAATTGTGGAGAGAATTATAAAACCTGTTATAGTATAGTCAGAAATTAAACTAGAAAAGATGGTTGAAAAGTTTTCACACTGATTTAACTAAATAGATGTATCCATGACAATGTTGTAAAGGAATGCTCGACAACTAGTTACGTTATACCTTAATTAACAAAATATATGGAACATCTGTTCAATATAAGATTTACACTACTTACCATTAATTTAAAATCACGTAATATATATATTGATAGGTACTTGCCAGTTATAGGATATCATTTGCAGCATGTGCATATTGTATTCGTTTATTGATGCAAAAAGAAGAGTGATATAAATATGTTTACACCATAAAGTGCCATCCTAATCGGGTAATGAGTTTTCCAAACGGGGTTAAAAGTAATTCCGTTGAACTAAACGTAATCACTAATAACTCGGTTAAATGATAATGTATAAAACGCTTATGGGGTTTGTAACATTCGACTTTATATAACTCTAAAGTTTGTATTTAATCTAGTTTGCCTTTGTCATGGAGTAACTTGCTTACATGATGCTACAAAAAAAACAGGGTCCCAAGAATCAGCTGATATCAAATGATCTATTTAAATTTTATTTACTGATTCTAACTAATTCTCTTTTTCTAGTTACTTTCCTATCTACTGGTAATTTCCCACTAGATATAAGTATACTTGCATTTCCATTTACTTAAACTGTTTTGTGGTTTTGATTTTCGCCACTAAATTCATAAAATTCGTATTGTCCCCAAGATGATCATTTTAAATCAATTTACACACTTTAGTTCTACCATGTGTTTTTCAAACTGTCCACTCATAAGAATTGATGAAATTGAGTATTAAATTTAAAAATTCACAACTATAGAATGTCGGTGCTTTCTATATAACAAGGTTGAAAGAATATGTCATGTTAATCAGTGATGATATTTGATTAATACGGTCAAAGTTGTTAGTCAAATAGTGAGAATAATAGTAATGGTAGTACAGTTGATGTGTTTAACTAACTGTGCCAATAACGGTAATGATAAACCAATGAATATGGTTATAAAATGAGAGGACAACATATTCATATAAATATTGTTAACAAGGGTATGAGTTTCTTGAACTTATATAAAATATAGCGGTGATAATAATAAAAAGGAAAGGAAAAACACCGATATGATGTGGTAGAAAAGGAGTCGAGTATATTTCTTTTGCGTCGATAACCCCGATTCGTTTCGGTTACATAAAGTGGGTTTGCTCTATTACCTTGAACGGATCTGTATATAATCGAGAAAAGTTTGCTCTCCTATTCATTTAATTAATTATCAAGATTAAAGAACTTATCAAAAATGGTTTTTACTCCATCATTCTTTGGTTTTGAATATTACATGGAGATCTTCATTTTCCGAATAAATTGACGAATCGATAACACTTTTTTTGCCTATTATTTTGTCACTGAAAATGCTTTTAGATATATATCCCCTAACAACATAATTTAAATCTGAAATTTTTCATATATATATATATATATATATATATATATTGTACCAAAGGGTGGTAAGCGACAGGAGTGGGTTGTCATTAAAATCATGACGCATAACAAATAAACGTAAGTAAAACTGATCCTAGAAAGAAATTCTGATTAATGGGGTTCAAATTTGTCCGAAGAGAGGCAGTTATCACCAGTGGCCTGAATGCCCTGAGTTGAATTCTCTGACGGAATCAAGAATGTGCACTTCTGAGGAGTTCCATACTAGAATAAAACAGCTGTTCCGTACTTCCCGGTTTAAAGTGACACCCAACTTAGGCCAAACTATTAAGAATGCGGGCAATAAAATTAATAAAACCCATTTCTTCGACGTATTATCATCTAGTTACTAAAGTGGAAGAAAAACATTTATTTCGACCGTAAATAAATCTTTCATTTACCAACTGTAACATTTACTTCATACGTTTTTAGGTAAAGAATACAGTCAAACATTGATTATGACTTGAATAAACGAAAAGCAAATAGAAACTTATATTCATAAACTACTTAAACACCAAAGTGGTCATTGCTCTTTTCATATTATATAATGCATTTAGAAAATAAGGTAACAAAAGTTTACTACTAAGTGTCAATAGACACACTTATATACCTAAGTTATAAATATTTCGAAAAAATCTCGTCTAATCGACATAGTTTTTGCAGTAAATGTTGTGTTCGTTCGTTCACTAGACTCAGACTAATTTTCAAGTTCACGGTTTGCACCTGGATGCAGGTAAGTTTATCGGTAAGTTTCTGATGTTGATACTAAGGACTGCAATTAATCAATCAGCGTGTTTATCTATGCATCATAATCCAAATTCCTTATTAGTTAACAAGTTCCATTAGTGATCGATTATGGCTGGAAACAAAAATCTAGAACGCGCGTTCCGTTCTATTTGCAAGATATCAATTGGTTGCATCTGCTTCCTAGAATAATATTCACACTTGGATTTCACTAATCAGTCACAATTCAATCCCAATAAAAAATGTAACTTAATACTATTAAGAGGTAATTCTGTCAGAATGCACTTATGACCAGAATTACGTATCATGGGTAGTCCCTAAATTTGAAAACAGAATAGCACAATCCATGAAAGATAAATGCATACCCATCGCAAAAGGGAAAGTTTTAGGATCAGTTGACCGGTGAATAAACATTTTTGAAATAAATGATCTGAGTTTCACTAACTATCTAAATACCAATACTGAAATGCAAACACAACCATTAAATTTGTCCCAAGTAAGATGATAGCTGATTTGTCAGTTCAACTTACCGATTTCAATTAAATGTTAATAAAACCTGATAGCTTCTTTGACAATTCGGAGCATGTTGCTCATATATGTTTAAAATATTTTAACAATCACCTTGTATACTGCCTGTATATATCAGGCAAACTAAGAACTAGTTGATTGGATCTGTTACAGATTGCTGTTTTCATGGTATCACTAAAGACCAGGGAGAACTGGACAGCTATTCCGTCCTAGTATGTGACTTTTCATCAGTGTAAGCACTAAATGCCGCCCCAGGGGCTTCAGGTTGGTAAACTCCTAAGCATCTGTATCACTGGGCCAGCTTCCAATGACAGGATTCCCACTTCCTACCAACTAAAACTTCATACCAAATTCCACAAAGCACCTCAATTTAATAAAAGAATTATTAATGATAAGCTGAAACTTTACAAAGTGTTTTCAACAAGATGCTTGCAAATATTTCTGAATCTGTTATTATAATGTCTGACGGTAAATATTTTAGTCTCTAAATATCCCTAGTCCTATAACAATGTTTTAGTAAAGACTAAAAAAATTATTTACTGTCACTCTGTAGCATTTATTCTCTTATGTACTTGAACTAAGTTTACACTTGTAACTTTAATATGTCGTACTTCAATTATTTAAGCATTCGATGATCTTCAGCTGAATAGGGTTTAATATTATTTATACAATAAATCACTTTACGTTACACCATTTTTGCTAAATGACTTCAGTTGGCCTGTTAAATGAAGACGATTATCTGTTTATTGTAACTTCCAAACTCCAAACTTCATTCAGTGTTTCGAAGGTCAGAGGTTTCATCCCTGATAGTATTATGAATAGTGACTTCTGTAAAATATTACAGTAAGACGTAACAATTCCAGACTACTCACCTCTCCCTCCACCTCTAGTGGTTCAATCTTGAAATAAACCGACAATTTAAAACCTACTGATTAGTATAGAAATCTATGAAACTAGTTTCAGACATTTGGGAAAACTTTATCAAATGCTTTTGAAAGTTTAGATTAAGTAAAATGTCACAATTTTCTGTGCTCATCAATAAGTTCAGGTGAACAAATGGAGTAATCAAACTTAAGTAGCTTTTCTCCACAGTAACCAACGAATGAAATTTTTCGAATTATCAAAGTCAATTTCACATTGCAGTCAATTAACTATTTATAAAAATGTTGTTGTTGATTTATTTTGTTGCCTTTTGAATGTGCAAATCGAAGCAAAAACAAACAAAGCCGGATATCTGAAGCACATAGCTGTCACACTAACATATAGAATACAACAATAAAGTTAACAATGATCTAGATTAATCTGTAGACATCATTACTAAGGTTAGACTTGACAATCTCAAATAAATTGAACATTGGATAAGTAGTTTGTAGAATAAAGGAATATATTTGAAATATTTAATTAATTAAAAATTGAAATTTACGACTCTTCAAAAAGTAATGTAAGCCTCTCCTTCAAAAAAAAAGTAACAAATTGGGTTAGAATAAACTTAAGTAATACAATGGTAACAAATCGAAGTAGGTAGTTCAATCGAATAACAAGTTTGTGTTCAAGTTTTGTTACTATTAGTCATTATGTTTCACGGTGAGGTACAGTGTTGTTGTTGTTTATTTATCAATTGCTAGTAAAGTAAGGTTTTGCAAAATATGAAATGCTACAGCTACGTGCTTTCCCCTATAGTTAAGAAAATCTTTCGGACAAGATCAAATAATATTTATATCGATTTTGCACTTATTGCAAATAGCATATGTCGCTATCACTGATTTGATTTGCCCCTTTTCAAGGATTACTAGGAGGTCGTTTTGTATAACTTTCATGTCCCATGTCGCCAGTTATGATTTCTCGAGGTTTCATCAGTGTAGAAGGCATCTTAATCAACACAACCTAACCTGTAAACTCACTTTCGTGTAGAAGTGAATGGGAAATTTCCTTTTGTTTTAACCAAAGCACCTCGTAACATGTTGGTTGTTTTGTAGAATGCTTGAGTTTCATGTTGTTTCAGAATCCTTTATAATACTTCTGTCGTGTCTTGTCGATAATCGATGACATTTCACTAGATTTATTATTAATTAACAATAAGTAGTTCCATTTTTGTACACTTTTAATAGTTTTTATAAAAAAATTTATTTGATGGTGAAACATTATCTATATCCTTAAATCCTGGTTGACTATCTTTATTCGATGTAATAAGTCTGATAGCTTTTCTGAAAAGAATTGGAACTAAAGAAATCTCATAGAATGGTTGACCTCAGTCAAAATGAATGTGGAAATTAGAATGTGACAGCTCATTTGAATTTCCTTTTACAAAATAGTCTAAAATTTTCTTAAGCTCGTCTTCATTTATGGGAATGAATTTTATTGGAGACGATAGGGTAATGATAAACACTTTTTAATAATGACTTAAGTGTTATCTATATGTCTAAGCCTGATTCCCGGTTTGATCAAGTTCGTAAAATTAAAGGTTTCTATATAAGATACAAATAAAGAAGCTACACTCAGAAACAAGGAAATTCTTATTGCCACTCAGTTAGTTTGCTGGCATACAATCTCTATGAAGTTGAACAAAGTTGAATTTAAGCATAATTTTAAAGATTTTACGATTGAACTAATGCTTAAGCGACATCAAATAGATAACGTAAAAACAATTTCCAGTAAACTGTTAATAAAGCTCAAATATACATCAATTGGAATATAGAAATATAAAGATACAGCATAATAGCTCAACCATTGTTTCGTTAATTTCAACTATTAACCCAAAAAATGTTTACAAATTCCAATTTATATTCATTGAAATTTCACAAATATATAATATCGCTTAATTCTACAAATAATCTAAATTATCATGATAATTATAGTAAATCTTCTTAGTTAATTTTTAATTTTCTAAAATAAAGTATAGAGGGAGTGGGGTCATATATTGATTAAATGGATTTTAATAATTATCAGTATTGTATAACTTAGTATAATTAAGTTGTATTTTGTAGTTTATCAACAATGAGAAAATGATTTGTGTAAATTTATTGATATGATTCTACGATTTGTTTTAATATTGAATAATGTTTTAATAATTATTGTAGGTTTGAAATAATGAAACGGTTAACTTGTCTTAAATCGATTCAGGAATGAGTAGTATTTTATTTTAATTGTGCTAAGGTTTAACCGTGTCAGGTGTGAGGTAGTTACCAACCGATGACAATGAATATGTTTACGCAAATGTATTACGAATTGACTGAATTAGATAATATCAACCGTTGGGAGCCGACTCAGTGGTCTGATAGTAAAGTGTTCTTTGTGGAGTCAGAGTATCCTGGGTTCGGTCCTTGATTGGGTCGTGGAGATGCAATTCTAAGGAGTCCCATACTAGAGCGAAACAGATGTTAAGTGCTTCCTGGTGATCAGTAGTTGTCAAGTTCTAGACAATTTATAGTGTCACTTTAGTATCCAATAATCTACACTACAACCAATTGCAACTGAAATGTTATATATGAATATCAGGCATCCATTAAAATGATAAGTCTTTATGGGTAACATTATAATATTTATCAATTGATTGATAACTTTCTAAGTCATACGAAGCGTAATCATCTAGTATCATCAATGAACTAAATTTAATTGTCTTTCTTTTTTTTGTTAGAGCTGTTTTCATCAGAAGTACTTAAATGTTGTTGCATTTATGTTTCTGAGGTTATAACGACGTTGGCAAGGATATATTTCAAATAAAATAATGCCAACACTTTCATTCAGCTAATCATTTGTCTTAAATTTTGAACATATTTTAGAAATGTACAACATTTATATGCGATAAAAAACTGTTGGATCGTATCACTAAGAACAAACGACGTGAAGTAATATTGGAAACATTACGTAATGATTTGATAAATTTAAACAAACTGAAACATCCACGTTTTCTATTACTCATACATGATGTTGAAGAAAATAAGTAAGCTGAAAAATATAATATTTTATTAGCTTTTCTATAATTTAATTATTAGCATCTTATTGTAGAGGAAATACATCATGATGGATTGGACAATGATTGACCACCAGGAATAACTAAACAGCTAATTCGTCACAATATGGGAGTACTCTTTAGAGTGCATCCACGGTAAGATCAGGAAATTGACTCCAGGACTTTCTGGCTTCTCGTCGAAAGCTTAACCATCGAACCACTGAGCCGGCCACCAACGGTAGATATTTTTGACTCAGTCAATTTTTAAAACTACAAGATCAAGAATATAGTCTAAAGAACATCAAAATGCACTACAAGATTTAAAGAAAAATGACAATCTAGTGATACTATCCTCACATCATGGTTCTATTGCCGTCCTGATGAATACATTAAAATATATCATAAAGATGAAGTATATTTTTAATGATGATACCGAATTCCTAAATGATAAATCTAGCAAAGCTTTAACTGGTGCTACAAAAATACGAATCACAAATCTACTTGGAGAATTCTTCAAAAAAAGAAATTAACTGATGATACTACATACAGTAACCCTAGCCATGTAGGTTTCGGCTACCATATGTGCATGGTCTACCAAAGAAACACAAACAGGATTTTCCACTAAGATCAGTATTATCAATAGTTTTTGCCCCATATCACAATTTAGTTAAATGAAGAGCTGAAAACCTAGAATCTCTTCACCAACGACTAGTCCCATTTCGCATATACTCTGCAGTAAAACTTATTATTACGTATGGAACAGTATGCACTCTCTAACAATCAAAGATTGATAGGTATCCTTCACACATTACGGCCAAATGTTATTACAAATTCACGTGTAATTACCAATGCAGTAACATTGGTGGAACCGCAAGAAAAGACTACCCTAGACTTAACGAATACGCTCCAAAGTTGCTTTAAAAAGCATTAAAACCTTTAGCATATCTATTTTTTGACATTCGAGCTACAGTGAACATGAGGTATATATACTAGGGTCCATCAAGGTGTTTAATAAACAAACAGCATCCAGTTTTATGGAATTTGCCAAAGGTATCGCTATCAACTGCTCAAAACTGGAATTACATGTTTAAACGGAAACGGTTATCACTCTTCCATTATCCTATTAACTTATTCGTGATTCCATCGCACCAGCTGCAACAGTTCATTAATACAATCACATCATTTCTTCCATTTCTAAAATATTTTGACAGGTTCATTACGTCATTCCTTTCGTTCACTAGTTCTGTTGCATCACCATACCACTCAGACCATATCAACTTGCTTTCAACTTTAACATTGCATATCACTATATAAATCAATTATCTAGAACTTTCATTTACATTTTATATATACTACCAACATTCTCTGATACTTTCACATTACTCAGATAAAATTATTTTCTACATCATGTTAAAAAACTTTCCATCTAAATTTCGACCATAATTATCAGTATAAGTATGCTGCATTTATTTAAATGCTTATTTTATAACAATATTAGGTTGTATGCAGCTGACAAGAATCAAACAAAATAAAATAGATTCACTTTATTCGTTCACTTATTTGTTCTTATTCTCTTTTCAAGTTAATAAAGGGAACCAAACGAATGCGATTTTTAATAGATTTGCACGACTTCATGTCAAGTGTGAGGCAGTTGTCCATCTATGGAAATCGATGAAGTCGCATAAATGTATAATTAATTTACTGTGTCAAAAATATCAATCGTTGGATACTGATCGGCTAAGTAGTCTAATGTTTAATCGTTTTCCTCGATGATCAAAGAAGTTGAGCTCGATTCTGTGGTGAGATTGTGGATGCACACTACTGAGTAGTCTCATACCATAACGAAACAGCCATCCACTGCTTCCCAATTATCAGTGGTTATCTAGCTCAGATTAATTTATTATACTGAATTCAACAATCTCCACAACACTCAATTACTCTTCTATTTGTTTGAATTCTATTAGTTTTAGATACATTTTTTTCGACTAAATTAATTACATTATGTTAGACAAATTTAATTACATAAGTACATAGAATTAATGTCTATATAAAACATAATGGTATTACTAAACATCGATTTATTCTCATTTCATATAAATGCATTGTTCTCGTTTAATGAAGTATACTTTTTAAAAATGAAAAAGACATAACAAAGTAACGATGTTTTAGCATAAAAAACATTTTATATGCAGTCTCTAAGCTTAAAAGCAGCGTTTCATACAACGATTTCCTTAATAAACCTAATAGATAGAAAGAATAAAGATTTGAACAGATTAACGGAAATCCATTTTAGTTTTATTTAGTTTACATTAAGTGTTTACAGCTTATTTTAAAATTAAAACTAATTAATTGAATGTATCATCGTTGTGCAGTGAGGTTAGCTGTGAGCACATATATGTGTACCATCATGAAGTAATAAGTCGATTGAAATACCATAGAGTTAGGGATTTTAATGAAAGGGAAACTAGATTAAAGTTTATTACAGTGCTTAATTTCGAAGCATTATCAATTATTATAATTACTTAATAGCTAGAAAATTTAGTGCTCGAAATGATAAATGAAAAATGCCTTATCACACTGACTAGTCAATTTTTCGTAGAAACCGTGAATAGCCACACATTTATTTTGACACTTAAAACAGACAAAGGTAAAATTACATTACAGACCCAGCTTTTAACTAACAATAAGTATTATAGTGTGCTAATTTAACTTAAAAACACCGATTGATTATTAGTTGGTTACAATACGGTACTGAGATGGGTTCAACTAATTCATCAAACTGTCCACAAGAAATAACCATTTTGGCTAATCAGTGATGATCGACTTAAATTCGAAGCCAGTCAAAAGCTGCTTATTATAATATCTATATTTAACGCCCAGAAGGTATAAGATTACTAATAAAAATATATATTACAAAGTGAGATTTGAGTTCTTGAGTTGAAATAATGTTGACAACAGACAAAAAATGCCAAATCCAAATCAGAAGTTACTAGTGTCTCATGACTTAAATATTTCCACAGATATTTTAGTTTGCCTTGCAATAACATATGAAAGAGTATTAGTAATTGTAATTTCGACAGCAATCTGAAAGCGATCTTAGACAATAAATGACTTTTAGATAACAAAATAAACTAAAGCATATTGTCCCTAACTACATTCACTCACATAATAAACTGATTTAGAAATAAAGGCTCTTTGTTTATGTCTTCACGAGTGCGTATTGTGATAAATGGAACTAAATGTGAGTTCGTCACTAGCAGTTTTATGTAATGGATATTTATTTACACTATTATTTTGGTTAGGTGAAGTATGATACTTTAGATACACAGTTGATGACTGCAGAGCGGAAATACTCAAGTTTATAGGAGCTACTAGTCTTTATTTGTAACTGAAATTTTGTTAGAAACCAGAACTTAATCGAAACATAAGTTTTAGTGGTTAAATAAAACATGTATGGTTTAGCAACTGTATTTTTATTGACTTGATTTCAGACAAAATATCCTTGATACAAAATAACTCAGTCAGTTCAACCTAACTTGCAAACATGAAAAACGTTGTAAATTGAAATTAAGGTTGATTATTCATGCCACTTAAAAATATTCATCATGAACATAATGGTCAGTGCTGTTGGTTCAAAATTAAAAGACAAATATTACGTCATCATTATCATTTGGATTATTTAATGAAATTACATACTTATGTTTATTTTTGCTTTGTTTTCAGTGATTGCCTCACTTTTGTAACGGAACCAGTAATAGGAAGTTTAGCAGATATGTATATAGATGATAAGGTACGTATACAGTTTGATTATTACTCCTCATCGGCTTGAAAAGAAGTGATCATTGATTGATATGCGTATCCAAGTAAAGATATGACTGAAAAGGTTTAAATTTAAGAAAATTAGAATTCACTAGAATAATTTTATATAATAAGTGAGTTCCTATACGTCAAAGATATATTAAATGTATTGAAATACAACAGGATATATCTTAACTGTAAAATGCAGGAAATCTTACTGACCAAGAGACTATTAAAAATTATATAAAGGCATAAGAAACATGTGAATACTTTTAAAATGATTCATTAAGTATCTTCATATAAAAAGCCTTTAACTATGTTAAAAATAAAACTTGGATTAAAGAAACTATAATGATATTTACTTTAAAGATGTAAACAGAAGGCGAAATATATTAAGTCAATAATTTTAGTGTATTTATGGTAATAAAATTTAGATGTGATAATTTGGTTGTTATATAAGTTAGTGATTTATGTTAAAGATATGTTTCGATAAATCAGTATTTCATAAAGAAGACTTAAATTATTTGATGCACTAAGTTTGTATTACGATTGAAAAGTTGAATCCAGAAGGTATGTTTTGCTCAAATCAAGACTCATTAACCGTGTGTTAGTGTTGATGTTCACACGTTGTGACTTAAACTTAATTCTTGCATGTTAAACACCACTGTATTTACTACTGAAACACGAAGTGAACAAACAATAAGATGCATATAAATCCAGTTGATACGTCAAAATTCGACGAACTAAGCAGTCTAAATTTCACTTGCCAGCTACTACACAACTTCACTCGTATTCGCAAACTAGCACTTCATTAAGGCATTCCCTTGAAGATGTAGATATGGTAATGTAAACCAACTAAATTCAGTTTATAACAGTATCAATGAGAAGTTGCCAAAACTTTTGAATTACATATAGCACATTTATATACATAAAATATATTATGTAAATCTAAATATTCATCTTACTTTCAATTTAAACAGGAATCTTCCTTTTGCGAATCAGAAATTATATTCGGAATATATCAGGTAATTGGATTCATCTTTAATTATATAATTTTATATAATTCTACATATTAATTGGAAAAATACAAACTGATGGGACTAAAACTGCAAAATTACTGAAGATAACTCATGATTAAAGATAGTAGTCAAGAGTATAATTCATTAAAGAGGTTGGTAAATAGAGTTAATGTTAGTTTATAGAAACATATACTGCCCAGTTTATATATAGTATAAAAAATGAATGTTCTGTACGTTTATAAACGCTTCATGCATGAATATTTGTAGTATCCTCGGTTTCCTGTATTCAGCTGAGCGGTATGTTTTCTAAATTTCTTTTCCTAATTTTCCCTCCATAGTTCGGTTACTATTTAGGTAAAGACTATCGTAGTTATACCCTAAAAACCAATAATTAAAGTTTACTCAAAAAATCATAATATTCGATTAGTAAAACGAAAGAAGTGCATTGTATATGGTTCAGCCTTCATCCTCATGTGGAAATTATCATCGTTTCCCATGGATGAATGAACCTATTTAATTAATTTTCTTAAAACAACTAATCATTTATTTGTAAATTTCCTTCCATTGTCGTAACAGGTTTCTTGTTTTCATGCATACCTCTGTGTCATTTTACTCATTCCTTGTAACCAGTTATTCAAAACTCAGTAGAACTTTACCTACTATCCCAAAAGGCACTGTTGTATCGTTACTGAAATTTAGGTTCGTTGAATATATACGTCACAGTATCCAGACAAATAAATACGACTAAATTCAAACAATTTGTAATAGAATTTTAGTTCCCTTTAGATATGATTTTTGAATTATTTAATTGTCTTCGATGATAATTAGAACTGCGAATTTTCGTACTTAATGAACAAAGCATTTTTGATGAAAACCTCTAAATCGTATCTGCCATCATACACAGCTAGTTGAAATTAACTTAGCGCCTCATTCACCGTTAGATACAAAAGTTATTTACGGAGTTAAGGAAATATCACTAACATAATTCACATTTTAATTACTCAATTAAATGTCATTTGTTCTCATATTTATTCACTAAAAAATGTTGTCAAACTTGTCATAATTCACTTGTTATACTTGGACATTGGATTAAATGCACAGAAAGTATCTAATACTGAATGAATAAGTCGATTACCTAAATTATAGGAAGATTTCTTTATCATCATCATCACTTATTTCAAATTTCCTGTTTTGATTATCAACCTAGAACACTTGCAGTCATATTCTATGCTTTTATTCGTTATTTTATCTTATTTTATAGATTACAGATGCTCTACGATATCTTCATAGTACACAAGAATTGATGCATTGTAATATAAATATGGCTTCAATTTTATTGATTAACAAGAGTATATGGAAATTAGGTGGATTAAATTTTTTAGAGAAAATTGTCGATACTACAAAAGTACGTAAAAAATTTTTCACGTAAAATATAAAAAAATGTACTGATCTGAATTAAGATTATGTAAAATATTACTAACAAAAAAATATATAAAAGATATGATTACACCTATATTTTAAACTAATCACTATATACTACTGAGGAAGAGACTAAAATCTTAATTTACTGAATGCAAATAATCTATAGTGAAATGAATGCAACAGTAAGATCCTGTAATCTGAACAACATGTTGTTTATTATGTACTTCCTTGCTAAATTCTAATAGAGCATTTTCAAACTATTATGATATCTAAAGTGATATTAAACTCTAGAGAATTTAAACGTATTATCGTTGAGTCATATAATGCAAACATCTATTACATGATGAATTCTGTCATAAACGAATTCTTACATTCGTATACATACTACCAGTTGAAAGAACGCTTTCATGATATTTGAATACAAAGTTGGTATCTGTTAAAAGACCTAAACATATTACTGTGTAGATTATGAGCTTTCATCAAGCGATATTCGCCATTTCTTTATGATTTGAATGCTTAGATGAATCAGCTGAATGATATATAGGCAGGCTATATTCGGCGAAAAAATAAATTTACTTAACTATTTTTATTTGAACCATACATTCAAAAGCAAACAAAATATACCATAAAATCTAGTTGCAAGAGTTAAATGATAATAGATTTTACAGCTTTTGATAACTAATTTTATAACTAATTGCATCGTAGTTCATTGAACTAACACCAGCAAAAAAATATTGATTGACAAAAGTATTGAATATTTCTTAAGTACTCGCCTGGAACTCCTCAGCTGTTCGTACATGCGTTCAGAAATTATCTCTGAATCCATAGGTTTAATAAAGAGTGTAGTGTTTTATTTATTTATAGTGTCAACTGTTAAAATATTTTAAACAGCAATAACAAAATTAGCGAATATTTCTTGATTTGAAACAATTCCGTGAATTTTATTTAACCATAACGGGAACTAAGTAAATTACAACTTATGAAGCACAATTAGAAACATGGTATTATTCTTTTCTAACTGGTAATTTATTATTATTGACATGTATGTGGAGGATGAGTAGTATCCACCACAACATAATTAACAATTGCGTACCAGACTCATTTGACCTTTTTCTACTTAATAAACAGGTTAATACAAATGATTTTTATTAAAAGGAGAAAATATCGTCACATTTATTTTCTTTGTATTTATAAATGAACTTAATTATTACATTCTGTTAAGCAAAACACATTTATATTACATCACATTGAAGTACATAATTAAGAGTATGTCGTCATTTGTTTCGTTTAAACGTGCTTCCTTGAATCCAAAGTATTAACTAAACTTTCTATATGTGCCAATATTATACAGGAAATGTTGCGTTAGACCTTCAGTAGCTGATAACAAATATCTAAATACTTCATCTAAACTTTTAAGATTGGTAGTTTTGATAAACAATATATATTTACTACTATGCCTCTAAGTTAGATAAGTATGGAATACTGAAATGTCAGCTAGTTAATTAACTAATGCCTCTAATAGATGACCAACTAATACACGGTATTTGATTATAATTAAACAGTCTTAACGTTAGGAAGTCTACTCTAATAATGTCTAAATGCTAGTGGGAGTAAGAAGAACATGTGATGCAAAGATAACCAGTCCAAAAGTGAGGGTTACTACCATTCATTTGTTCCATACGTTTGTTTGTATGCATGTATATAAGCCCAGACTTTACAGTAGTCCACGTAAAGTGCTAACATTGATGCAACTATGGTAGGAGTGATAGAAAAGTGTGATAGTGAGTTTATGAATGAAAAAGGATGTTTAAACAGGAATAGGTCAAATGTGAGGTTGCAATCATCAAAGTAGGAAAAGAACACTAACGAAGTGCTTTTTTAGCTGCTGATACTTAATAATTATAACATACTACATATTGTATGGGTGAGTGACTCCGAAATTTTTAGAAATTTTGTATGTTGTTATTATTTTAATTGGATAACAGCTAAAAAACTTATGCTAATCAAAAAGTCATATATACGCGTTTTGTGATACTTAGAACCGACAGACAATAGTTTTCAACTTACAACTAACACGAATCATGGCGCCTCATAAATGCTAATGATCAAGATGCATTTGCGATTTATTTGCCCAAATTTCCACTGTTAATAATATTGTAGCATAACTTGGTCGTTATTTAGTTAACTCTTGATTCTAATAGTTTTGTTGAGCAAGCTATTGCATATGTATATTAAAACCTAAGTTTCTGAAATAAATAATAAATCTTTCTACGTATTTTCAATTAATTAAGACATAATTCAGCCTTATTATGCTCAAATCCATTTTTAATTAGCCTTTGTCAATAAATCTATTCGTTTATTAGGATGAACTTGTATATTCCCGTTGATCTGTTATAGACTGAAGCTGGCCAGTCTCTGTTGCTATATATGCATCCTGAGCGGATTGCCTCGATATAGCGAATTATTCAGTAGTCTAGTGGTGAACGCGGTAGCGTTCGATACAAAACGGATTGAGTTTGAATCCATTTGTAAACATCAACATTGGGATGCTGGTATATCGAGCCAATGAATTTCAAATAGGACGAAACGCGCGTCCTGGATTTCACTTGCCAGTCATAATCCAACTTATATAATACTATTCGTTTATGTTTGTATGCTGACTAATAACTGTCTGTTAGGATGTAGAGAGATTGCATGAATGCATTTAAATGTGTAATGCCATCACGTTAGTTGATTGAGGTAGTTAAATGACGGTTTATAATAAAGGGCGGATTTACTGATACAAAGCACACAAACAGGCAGATATGAAAAGTAGAACAACCAGTCAGTTGTAAGTTACTTTCAACTAGCAAAATTTTAAGCATAAAAATAGAATAAATTAAATATGCTTAACTCTAACTCGTTACGTGACTAAAAGATTACATACAATTGTTCTAAGCAATATCATTCACTGAAGTGATTCATTTATGTGTGCTTGTCTTTTACAATTGTCATAATAATGATATTCATTGACCCCTTAGAGTTTACATTCAAATAGATTTCGTTCGTTTCATCCAAGTAAGAATTCAGTCAATTCTCAGCATCCGGTTATTATGATGCATTATGAGATGTTTAGTTGTATCATTCTAAGGGCATTCATTATATATATTTTTCGTTTTCTGATTACTACCTTAATTAAATAATGCATTATAAAACTGAAATTACAGCATAAAAAGAAGAATGAAATCGAAATAGATAAAGACACACATTTCTTCATATATATTCTAACCTTAAAATGACTAATTAGACCTTCCATTATACATTGTTTTCATGTAAATAAGGCAACATAACAAATTGCTATTATCATTATTCTTTTGTCAACCTCATATTGAAAGCCTATATTTCCATTGAATGAAATAGATGTTTGGTGTAGACATAACAATAATAACAAAGATAATGATAACAGTATGAAGAAGAGGAGCAGAAATTAAGCTAAGCTACCAAAATAAAAGTGTTCGGTACTTTGCTTCCGGAAATGTTAATTTTGGTTTCACGAATGATCAAATAATTGCATTAAGTAAACCTTCTTATGATATTCAACAACTGGTTTCTGTTATTTCTCAGAATTTGACCCCAGTAATATACGTATCCTTAACCCCACTTGATTCGTAATTGAATAACTTTGTATTAAAAGGTATATATGACTGCATATGAAAAATTATCGACGAACTCCTTTCAAGCGCAGCTAATCTTATTTAGGACAAAAACGCAAATAATTTACTCCTCTGTGATCATAAAACACTATTTCACTTGATAAGATAATGCATTTTCCACGGGTTAGCCTACCGGTCAAGATGCATTCTTACAAATTAAAATTAGTATGTATCTTTGTTTAATCACTGATAAGTCAAATTCCCTATCATAAGGCGCTAATATGAAAGTGGTAAGGATATTAGTTGAAATTATGTTTCTTTATTGAATGATAGTTAACACTTATTACATTCGGTAAGTATACACAAGAACTGATTTTAAGATAAAAAGTATAAAATTTTTTTAGGAAATCGAAATCAGTAGAGTATAAATGTTAAGTCTTACATACCTCTAAACAATGCATTTTCAAACACTGTCTAGCTGTTATCTTAATCAAATCTTATCAAGCGGTATGAGTTATGACTTTTTGTTTATATATGAATTACCTCCAAAACTCATGAAATTTTTTCCTTCGTGAATATTCCAAATCATCTAGAGAACTTAAACTAACAAATATAAACAACACAGTTTGTGTTAGCTTGAACATTAATGAAATCTTGAAAAGAAATTTCACCTACTCTTCTCTGATTAATAATGTTAATTATTTTACCGTAAACTAAATGGTACAGTATACATTAATAGAGTCACATAATAGAGAAAACAGATTATTACCAGCTTGTGTATTTTACTGATTTAGTTTTAATAGGTTAAAACACGATGAATACTTAAATTTTGCTTCATAGTTGTTTCTATCAAGATACACGTTCCTATTAATGATGGTGAGCTAAAATAACATAGTTGATTTCCTATTAACCTAGTTATCATGCTGATTTAGGTCCAACGAACTTCTAACAGTAACCACTAATTGATGGTGATGTTAAATTACACGCAATTTTAAGTTATAATTCTTTTTTAATCAAACTAATATAAACAACATAATTTGATAAATGCATTACAGTCATCTTTGGTAACTTTCAAGTAAGACCTTTTGAAGTGGTAAAATTGATGATTCCTGATTGAAGCTTAATTTCCGTAGAGAATAAGACACAATTGGTGGGTATGTGGAGATAGTTAACTGTCAATTTTCATATCACGAATTGGTCTGAATCAGACAACCATTGATCACCTGGAAGTGCTTCTAAGTGATCGATGGTTGTCTGATTCAGATCAATTTATGATATCAAAATAAGACATAAACTTGAAAAATGTCATTTGGACACAACTTTCAGTTGAATAAAATGGACATGGCAATTAAAAGCAAGATAATGCTATAACTATTTATCTAGTAAAGTAGGGTTTAATTTTCTATGCATCTAAAAATTTAGTTACAAATATATCTAGAATCCATTATCAATTCTATTGACTATGAATATCATATATTCTATTCAGTTGAGGCACTTTTGAAGAGATAAGTATTTTGTTTTGTAGCACTCTTATCTCGTTTCGGTACAGCTAGAAACCATGAAGCTCTGGAAAGGTATTTCGTCAAAGTATGAAAAGTTTAAGCAGTATACACCCTAAGGAATCGAACCCATGACTTATAGGTTTTCCGGAAAACGTTTAGAAATCCGTACCACTTGATCGGAGTCCTGTGTTACAGCTCATACTTTAGTCAATTTGTGATATAACGTGACAGGTCACTCTATATCACTTGTGATTACTGTTTGCCCTCTGACTCGTTCGAGGTTCACTGATCACGACTTCATATTAGAACATTAGGATTATTTTGAACTATTCATTAGGGATCCTGAATATTACGTTTGAGAGGAAGTGGTCTCGTGGAATTTTGACAGTACCCAACGAAGATTAGTCAGTGGCAAACAGAAAAATAAATCTGATTGTTAATATGTCAGCTGAATGTATAAGAACATTTGAATAAATGAATTTGTATGCTTAAACTACTAAACATTCTAAACAAAATTTTAACCAATAAACTATCGACGTAATAGTTAATATAACATAAAACTTATCTGAATCAAATTATCCCTTACCGTTGTCAAAGTTCAGGTTGTAAACGAACTACTGTCGTAGAAATAAAACAAAGACACTATTGATTATTTATTTCCTCAATAAATTAGTTCTATAATCGAAAAATAAACTATTGAGTACTCTTCTTTTAATTTGAAAGTATCTTAATACTTATGAAGTGTTGTTTTGTAATAAATACTTAGACTCATTACCATTTATCTCGTACATGTTAAAAATGTCTAGATATAAAATTGCGATCAACAATAATCGGTATAAAAAAACTACTAAACTAATTTGTACATCTGCATGAATGATCATATAGATCGAGAGTTAAATAAACTTTCTTAAATGCAATTAAACTATAATTCACTGCTTGTAAAATAGAGACTAGAAAGGTAGTTTTAACCCTACTACAAAACTAGTTGTTACTTTTTAAGAAAATGTTAGTCCCATTACTATTAATTTACCTATAAATATTTGTTAGTCAATGATTTATGTGCTTTACTTTATTTCATTGTTCTAGATAAACCCAAAATTTACTGGATATTCAGTGAAGTTACCATTTTGTGCTCAACCAGATTTAGATTTTATTGCTCCAGAAGCTCAAATGTATAATTCAATGTCTCCATTAGCAGATATGTTCTCTTTAGGAATGGTAGTTTGTGCAATTTATAACCATGGACATTCACTGATTGATTCCGAGCAAAATCCAAGTATTTATGTGAAACAATTATCTGAAGTAAGTTTAATTTATTAACAACTATATACCGTACTTAATTATTTTTACATCATACTTTATTTAGTAAGTCAAGTGACGAAAGACAACCAACGAATTTTTATAAACGTTTGTATATTTTAACAACAATTCATTGGAGAAATAAACCTCATAGTATGTTACACTCTCCGGGTTTTAATATGTATGAAATTATTTTCAGCTGATGTAGGTACCTATAGTGTTACTACGTTGTTTGAGTTGTATTTTGTAGTACCAAACTCTCATTGTCCCTCCTTCCAAACTTCCTTATAAGAATACTTCAAATAAAGCTCTGACTAAACAACTGTTAAATCAATCTAAAATAGTGTAGGTTATATGCAACTAGAAAGAATCAAGTAAAAGATGATTTGATCTTATTCGTCTGAACTTATTGTTCATATTCATGTTCAAAGTAGTAATCGAAACAATATATATATAAAGTAACCCTATGGTTTCATTGAAAATTCATTAGTATAAAAATGGATTGAAAATGTAAGCCTTGAATTCCTATTGTGTCAAAAAAATATAGAAATTAATGAAACTTTCTATTGGAATAAATAAAATAATGAAATGCTGAACAAATGTATCATACTATTTAAAAGCAAATATTAAATAAAAAGACTACGACGTACTTCTTAAACGCAATTGTTTCTGTACAATGATGTAAGTCACCCAGCTGCTGTTTAACAAAATGCCCAAACAGCTGTTGAAAGAGCAGTGATATCTCTCAGCGACTTGAATCAGCTGGTCGAGAAAAGTCAACAGATTTCGCCAACCTCCGTACACAATGAGGAGCGAAGACAAGTTTGATGTAGACTGATAAGATGAATGTTGAACTATAGCGAGCAATGGTAGGTAACGTAAGCGAAAGATATTGAAAACCTAGCGGTGTTAAGTAACACAAGACAACTTTTCAGACTAGTACAAGAAACCAGGTTTAAAAGTAGAGTTTTAGTGAGACAGTGTTCGGAAAATATAAAACTTTATTTGGTCTCAGAGTAGACTGCGTTCTCGGTCTCCAGAAAACATAAACAATAAATATGGATTGAAAATTTAGTCTTATTTCCTACACCGCATACTGCTGTCTTTAATCTATTGACAGGCGTCGTTCACTAATGCATATATATATATATATATATATATAATCCTACTGAGAATGTTAAGCTCATCCATAACACATATAGAATTAATGAAACTTTCTATTGGAATACATAAAATAATGAAATGCTGAACAAATGTATCATACTATTTAAAAGCAAATATTAAATAAAAAGACTACGACGTACTTCTTAAACGCAATGTTTCTGTACACTGATGTAAGTCACCCAGCTGCTGTTTAACAAAAATGCCCAACAGCTGTTGAAAGAGCAAGTGATATCTCTCAGCGACTTGAATCAGCTGGTCGAGAAAAGTCAACAGATTTCGCCAACCTCCGTACACAATGAGGAGAGAAGACAAGTTTGATGTAGACTGATAAGATGAATGTTTGAACTATAGCGAGCAATGGTAGGTAACGTAAGCGAAAGATATTGAAAACTAGCGGTGTTAAGTACCACAACCAACTTTTCAGACTAGTACAAGAAACCAGGTTTCAAAGTAGAGTTTTAGTGAGACAGTGTTCGGAAAATATAAAACATTTATTTAGGTCTCAGAGTAGACTGCGTTCTCGGTCTCCAGAAAACATAAACAATAATATGGATTGAAAATTTAGTCTTATTTCCTACACCGCATACTGCTGTCTTTAATCTATTGACAGGCGTCGTTCACTAATGATAATATATATATATATATAATATATAATCCTACTGAAGAATGTTAAGCTCATCCATAACACATTAATCAAGTCGACATAAATACGACAGATGTATGCACACATGCCAAGCAGAAAACAACAATAATAGATAACATGCTGACAATTACCATCTGAAGCAGATTATATAATTCTAGCAGGTCACTAAGCAACGCGTACAATTAGAAAACCACATATACAACTAAAACGTTACTATTAAAGTTACATGTAGTAATTCGTTACATGGGTCATTATGATTATCAGTGAGACGATATCCACAATCAATCGACAGGATCAGATAGTCAGTGCATTTTTGATCTGTATTGCAAACCATAATAATAATAGAAATCAATACACTGATCACACTTTTATCCTCTTCCTACTGAATAGATTCAGAATGGTTTTGAAAGAATATGTGAACGATTACCCAAGGTTTTATTAGAACCTGTACGTAAAATGATCAGTCAGGATGTGCGTGAAAGACCAACATCCCAATTATTTGCTTTAGTAAGCTGATAACTGTTTTATTTTATAAAACGATAATATAATGTACTCAAATAGTAAAGTACTCATATTTTCATGCATCGATCAGGTTCATCGTAATAATAGCCAATTTTATAAAACTTTATTAGAATTTGAAGTAGTTTGAACTACAAGAAAACGTTAGAAGGAGAAACCTGTCATAAGTAGAGAAAACTAGATAACTGATTTGTCCTTGTTTTACATTCTGTTTATTACAACCAGTCTACTCTCAGCATTATCTGCATTAACTGCATTTAAATCTTCTGGTATTTAGTACAGCGATGATTTGTAGGTTTTATGAAACTGTGCGTGGGTAACGTTTATAATTAAGTTCTTCAAACAAACTCATATCAGGATGGTTAATTTCAATGTATATAAAGGTGGAAATATGTAGCTCAAGCGTTTAAACAGGCCATCTAGTACTAAGTGACACTTCTTAATAATGTAGTGTCGTTCTTAAACTGAGAATTGCGTTAATGTATCCGATATTATTTGTTATGGATTATTGGAAATGAGTAGATAAAATATCCCTTTCTTATTAAACGGATACAAATAGTGTTTTCCTAAAGATTTTCGGTGTTTATATGAGAAATACGGAAGTATTTACCACCCAACTTATGAGAAATATCCGCAGTTATGAAACTTCCCCAGGCGATGCTTATCCACGTAAACTTTGTTTATATACTGCAAGGCTCCGTTATATCTTTAGTCAGGTAAACTTTCGCACCGTAATAAGAAACTACTTAGTATATTGTTTGTATTCACTTTAACTTCATCTTATTCGGATATCACTACAAACCAAGGAGCACAACGCGGCTATTTTGGTATAGTATAAGACTGTTCAGCAGTGCACACTTTCGATTCTGCCTGCGAATCTAACTAAGGACTTCCATTTCCTACGAAGAACGCTTAAACGTCAGCATCAATGAGCAGGTACCCAGTGGAAAGATTGCCACTTTGATCAACATATGGTATTGGTAATAAATTTTTTACTCCCGACAAGTCAAGCAATGCTATAAATTGATCATAGTAGGAACTCTACCATTGGGTTCCAGCTCAGTGGTGCTGGTGGTTAAGCAATCGTTTCATCACGTTAAAATCTCAAGGATTTCCAACAGAAAATAAATCAACCTTAGTATAAGTTTAACGTTTCGACTTTATTAAGAAAACAATTATAAATTATTAGTTAGGATTATTATTAGGATAAAATAAACAAAATTTACTTACATGAATTACTTAGGTATACTTGAACTTAAGCAATTTAAAATAATTTTTTGATTTAGTTATGGGCATCATTCACTTGGTTGAATGAAAGAAATATAATTTTGTTTTGTAATAACTAGTAAAAAGTATCTTTGCCTTATTGATAACTTACTTGATTTTAGTTTAGAAAGTCCATTAAGATCATTAAGAAGGTCTATGTACAACATGGCCTAAAGTGACTTCATTCAGTGTACTACTCACAAAGATCGATGCGAAACTGATTAAAGTTTTACGAATGCCTATCTTTCTTATGAATATTTGCTCGTTGAAGTGAGATGCTTATCTTTGTTGAGAATGGTATCCTAATTAATTGAATATGTCGTAGATCGATGCTGGTACCATTGAAAACCGGGAAGCACGGGACAGCTATTACGTTCAAGTGTGGAACTTCTCAGCAGTGCACACCCCATATTCCACACCAGGGACTTCAGGCTGACGAATACTTAACCCTCTAAATCACTGAGTCGACATCTAATGGCAGATTTTCCACTTCCATCAATTTGTGATATATAGCACGATAATCATCCATTGTCTTTGATAATAACCGTCTCACTTCCGACAAGCGTAAATTCATTATTTAATCACAAACATAATACGGAAATCTTTATTCATCATTCAAACGACATAAAATTACATCGATAGGTGCTTAATTACGCATTTTTCGGAAGCTCCATTGGGGAAATAATATACTTTGGTTAATTAAGGTATTACTTTGGTAGGGAATAAATGATTCATTCTAATACAAGTAATTACCAATCACAAATTTACTTTTGTGTATTACAGTATAGACTAGATATAGTTTCATGAAAATTAGAAATACATTTAAGTTTTGATCAATAATGTTTATTATAAATCAATCTCAAGATTAAGTGTTCCTTATTGATATTGTTTACTTTCATGTCCAACTAGAATTTCATTTTCTCCACTGTCATTTAATATATCAACTTGTAAACTTTAATAAGAACTTACAATATCTTAGTAGAACTCCTTGATTTATACTTCAAACGAATATATTATTCCAATGCTTGTTAATGTATAAAAATAAAAAAGACACTACTGAATTATAACATATGAGAATTACTTGAATTTATCCAGGCTCAAATGGATAACCACCATTAGTATTGTTTAAAAATATACTATCATGAAACCACAATCTTTAGTGATTTTTTTAGAAATTATCACAATCACCTAGGCGGTTACATTTTGTCGAACTCTGAACTATCTACATTGTTTCAAATATTCACATACGCAATCATTGTGACTTTGTTACTTTTACAAATACCATCGTTAAAAAAGTAACGATTTATATTGAACCATTTCCAATCTTTCATTTTTTAAACAACAAATGTCCGTGAGTTGAATTGTGGCTAACAAGCGGAATCCAGGACGCTCATTTCGTTCTATTCCGGACTCGTCAGCTGGATGTACTTGTATGTATTGAGGCAGTCCGCTTAGGATGCACATATGGTAACAGTGACTGGCCAATTTTAGTCTATGGCAAATCAACAGGACAATCTAAATACATTCTAATACATGCATTTGTTTCATATTACATTTCAGATTGTCCGATACAAATATATTCTTCCTCTGATCTTACAATGGTTGTATGGTTCAAATGAATTAACCCCATATGTTTTGCCATCATTTTTAACTATGATTAAAGTAGCTGAATGTGATGACTATGACAAGTATTTAAAAATTCACCTCCACAAAATTTTAACCGAAACAAAATCACTACAGGTAAGCTGTTTGACAGCGAAGAAAACTGAAACCATTTCTATTTTCGATGTTTCATTTAAGCATACTATTTTTCCAGTTAAATGCATGAATGAATTAGTTTACTTTCACTAGTTGACTATAATTAGCTAACCATTGATCATTAAGGAGCACTAGACAATCGTTTCGTCCTAGTATGGGACTCCCCAACAGTGCGACTCGACGACCCTTTTAGGGTTCGAGCTCAAGACCCTCTGGCTCCGAGGCTAATGCTTTACTATCTGACCACTGGACTGGCTCCCAGCAGCTGGTTTAGCAATCTTCACAACATTAAATTACATGAGCTATGGTTATTAATTAAGATATTTTAGCAGGAGTGTTTCCATAGTATATTCATCCATTTTAACTAGTGGTTTCCTTCAACTACCATATATAATGGACAATAATAATATCAAAGTATAGGTTTGTAAGTAAAGTTATTTTCTGATGTTATTCTAATTGGGTGTTTGTATTATATAAAACGTAATATTCATAGGTTTTGCTCTAAGTAATTAAATTTATTTATCAACACAAATGTCTTTTGATCTGAATATAAACTGCAATCAAATATTATTAACTACCTTAAACAGTTAAAAAAATACAGAATAAATCATAAATATATTTTAGACGAGTGACGGATTATGCAAGCTGGAATTCCGTGTTAAATACTGGAATACAAACAAAATCTGGTCATTTTCTTGATTCATAGAGAAAGTATTATTTGTTCTGGCGACACTCTAGAGAAAGAACTGAAACTTATTCGCGATTTACTGAAGAAAAATAGGTAGCTGGCAAAATTCCTATAACAAAAACAAATGTGAAGCCACCAACATTATCAAAAAGCCTTTGTATTTGAAATTGCAGTCTATAGATGATATAGTTAGAAATATAATAACATAGCATATAAGAAAAGTCGTCGAATAAACTTTTAATTCACCAAGATTTTGATCTTCCTTCCTTAGTTAACTAATACTAGGTTCACAAAATGAAAATAAACTACCTGATTCAGTAGCTTCATCTCAACCATGCCTGTTGAACTAGTTGAATTGAGCCTACTACTAGGCAAATGCATTACCGTATTCCTAAACGTCACCCATAATGAATGACGAAAAAAATAAACGATGACTTTAAGAAACTAGCATATTTAGTTAACACTGATGATTGCGCAAGCACTTAAAATAGATACCTAATGCTATCAGTAAAATTCTATCCAACCTACTCTATAGCTCTAAAATGTATGCCATACAGACAGCAAAGTTATAGGAATACACCCAAATATAGCAAACGATTGCATACACAGGAAATTTGTTCATCTTTTCAATTTCTTTTGGCCTTTTGTATAACTTCACAATTGTTCCTGTTTCTTAAAATTTTTCTAAATTTTCAGTTTTTTAGTCGTAATTTCGCTCTCATATAATCATGAATTCACTTCACTCTTAGGTTTAGTCTTACATAAACTGATTCGCCAATTTTGACTGTATAATTCTTTCTTCATCATTTCATCAATAAATTTATAACCGACAAGTTCAGTTTATTAAACTCAGAGTTATGCAATTAGCAATTCATTCTATTTTGTTCATATAAAACCTGATAAATTATCTAACCGATACTGTAATTTTTTTCTTATATAACATATATATATATATATATATATATATATTAGTGTAGAGCATTTATGAAGATCTAATTAAAGATCAACATATCCTTGCTCGTTCTTGTGTTCTTAAATAATGACTAGTTACATATATAAAACATATACATACATAAATACATATATAAAACTATAGCTTTTGCAGAGTACTGATATTTGCATTTAGGTTCCATTTTCTGAAGTCATGAACGATAACATATCTAAGATGTGTTAATTCTATGATTCTGGCTGTAATGCACAGATCTACTGTAGTGCATCATCACCAGTTAATTCACTTTCGTTTTCAATGTAATAAAAATATTGTTTTCGCTTACAAAATTCTTAAATGAATAATATTCTATGTGGATTATCCTTTATCACATTATTGTAAACGTTCAACTCATTCATAACTACCTTAACAATAAAGACGGAAGTATTCATTCATCGAGATATACTATGGAAAACCTGTACACAACACGGTTAAGAATGTTTGTGCTTACTGATGCGTAACCATCTCCTTACTAGTTTTATACTATAGTCTAACAGTAAATATATCAGATATATTATCCACATAGGTTGTAACTTCTTACGCTGCATGATTAATACTATTATTCGTCTTTCCTTAGTCACTGTTTTATGTATATCTTTGTCATCGTGTGTATATGTATCTTATCATTCTACTGAATTCATCAAATAAATTAGGTTTATATTCATTCAACCAAAATAAGTAAATATTAGTAGGTGCTTAAAGGGGAAATAACAGGTAATCTGTTATCTTCGTCAACAATAACATTACCATAGAAGAAATTAAAATAAACTGTTGAAGAAACTTTGGTTGTTTTCGTTTTGGGTTCTCAACGAAAGACAGGATTATTTTCTTGGCTAAAAACGAATTCAGGATGATCGATACTGAGTGACTAACTC
Source organism: Schistosoma mekongi (assembly GCA_034768735.1). Lineage (NCBI taxonomy): Eukaryota > Metazoa > Platyhelminthes > Trematoda > Strigeidida > Schistosomatidae > Schistosoma > Schistosoma mekongi. The sequence continues at coordinate 23,422,138 of CM068305.1, forward strand.
AAGTATACACTAAGTTGGTCTGTATGTAGTGTTGCATAGAAATCTAATCCATATCAAGGAAAATTATTTGATCATCTAACTAAAGTAAGGCCATTAAGGAGTCCAAAGATTGCTCTTAACTGTATAAGAAAACTGTTAGATACAGTCAACCAAATTAAAACCTTTTATGAATTTTATTTAATAAACAGCAAAATAATTTCGTAGTATGATGAATTACTTAGCTGAATGCATCCACTCAAATACGATGCAAATAATCAGTGATGAATGTATTACTAAGTTGCAAACCTTATTAGTTGTTAGTGTCTAATATCAACAGTAATGAATGATTGTTAAATTTAATGAGGAAGTTTTAAGCAACTGAAGAAACCTTTCGAATCACCGTTGTCAAGATGAAAACTTATTATCGGAAAGAATCATCAACTAATCATCTAATTACATTGCTCATCGGGGTTCATAATTAGTTTTGTATACAGTAATTTATAATAAAAGGAAAAGAAATTTCGTCATTTTTATGTAATTTTAGAAAAAATAAAAAGTCGGAAATTACAAGTAATGAGTATAGGATGTGTAATACATCGATCAATCACTAAGTAGTGTGATATGTGTCTAGTTAATTTAAGTACTGATTAGAATTTATTAATCAAAACGAAATGTTGCCACTACTCAGTGTGATTCGATATTCGAGCCACTATGTTATAACGGAAGGTGGTTTTAAGGTAATCAAGAGAAAACTCTGGGCATATGCTTCAACCTATCTAACATTCACAAGCAATTTAGCTTGAGATCTTCAGGTGAGGAATGCCCCCCCATTAACTAGGTTCCGATACACACAGCCTAGCCCCACAGTTTGTGAACATTACGAGTGAAATAATCCGACCGCGACAAACATCTGGTAAGATTCAGATATTTTTAATTGATTAATCATTCAGAAGTGACTGATATCATGCCGTCTAATCTAACAGTGCTACACTTCTCATGTTACAACTTGATTAATAGAATCAGATCAATAATAAAGGACTGGATGGGAATAATAGTTATCTATACTCAATGATCCAACAATCGTAAATTCAAGCCACAACTGTTATTGCTGGTATGAAATTCAAGTTCGAGAAACCAGCTTAGCCACTTTTGACAATAAATTCTCATCCAATTTCTGGTATAAATTAAACATATTAGCCTAAAAGTGTGTGCCTGAAAAGCAAAAATACTAAATGTCCTAACTAACAATAATCAATCTACCACCCTTCAAACTTACTTTCCTGTATAAACTCTATAATCGGCGACATTCATAACAAACTGTAATAGTAGTGTACATATCATTAGCAAGGTTAACTTTGATAATTTCAAATAAATTGAGCATTAGTTAGATAAAAAACAAAGTGAAATAGGAGACGGGTCAACTTCTGAAAGAATTGAAACCTTTCATTAGTACTTCCCTTTGGTTTACTTTATATCCTAAATCATGCACAACTTCTCGTTTCTATGGTTTACCAAAAATTCATAAATCTGGTGTCCCACTGAGACCAATAGTTGATTTCACCAACACTCCAACTTATGCGCTTGCTAGATATCTAAGCAACATTTTAAAACCGCTACAACAAAATTTACACAATGTTGTCAAAGACACATATGATTTCAAATCAAAAATATCAGATTTGATAATTGAAGATATTGAAACAATGGTAAGCTATGATGTTGTATCTTTATATACTAGTATTCCAATTGATATATGCCTAGAATTTATTAATGGATTACTAGAAAATGATCATACACTATCTAGCCGGTGCCCATTAAGCATCAGTTTAATCATGAAATCCCTAAACCTATGCTTGAATTCAACTTTTTTCACCTTCAAAGGGATTCTGTGCAAACAAACCAACGGAGTAACAATGGGCTCCCCCCCGTTTCACTAATTGTAGCAAACCTTTTCATGATCCATATTGAATCTCACATTTTCAATAATGTCATTAGACCAAGGGTTCGGCTAAGGTATGTTGATGACACTTTTGTCATCATCAAAAAGACTTTTCTAAGATCATTCTCAAAACGAATCAACAACCTATCTCAGAATATCAAATTCACTTTAGAAAGTGAAAATGAACACAATCAGTTACCATTTTTAGACTGCTTAGTTAAAAGAAATATCAATGGAACTCAATCTGAGAATTTACCGCAAGCCGACACATTCAAATCGATATATCGATTTCGACTCAGCACATCCATTCAGTGCAAAGATATCGCTGGCTCTAAACTTATTCAGAAGAGCCGGTAGACTCATTACATCTGAAGACGACAAGCAATCCGAATACAAAAATATAGTCAACATCCTACGGCTTAATAATTTTCCAATGAATATTATTAACAATTTGCAAAAACAAAACGACTTATTACTAAATAATAGTAAATTAGTCAAAATATCTTGGATTGGTACAGCTGTTCTACCTTACCGTCAAGACACAACTGATGAATTACAAAGAATTCTAAAACAACACGGAATTCAAACTTTCTACAAAACTACCAACACTATTCGAAGTGCATTGGCTAAAATAAAGGACAAGATCCCTTTCACCTCAACACAGAATTGTGTCTACAGGCTAGGTTGTGTTGATTGTGATGCTTTCTATATTAGAGAGTCTTCACGAGAAATCAAAACTCGTGCCAAAGAACATGAAAACTATACTAAACGACCTCCTAATAATCCTGTTGAACTTGAAAAATTACAAATTAAATCAGCAATAGCAGTACATACTATCTATCACAACTATAAAATCGATATTAAAAATATCCGAATTATTCAGAAAGGTTTTTCCAATTATTAGGAAAGACGAATAGCTGAGGCGCTTCACATTTTATTAAATCCAACTGCACTTAACAAAGTGGAAGGCCTTCTAATTCACCCAACATGGACTTTCTATCCAACTAGCCACAATTAGAGTACATCGAATTTCATACACATGAACATACATACAATTTATTTTCACATATTTTCCTCACACATCACACTAACATGTAGATAAACCTTATTCTCACTGTGGTGTAAAATTAAAGGGTTAGGAAATTTTGTCATGTTTTAAAATTTTTCTAACCCTCACTGTGGTCCTTTTCGTCCAATGGAAAAGTAGTTTGCGATAATTTATCTTATTGGTTTGACAATTCATTAACGTGCTATAAAATGGAGATACCTCAATTGAGTGATCACTTTTCTAGCATCATGAGCGTAAACCATACTGGTAACGATAGAACTGAATCGACGTCAACGCGTAGTGTCGTAACGGAACAAGAAAACTTATTCTTGACTATGTTATTCTTAGTTGCATTTCCATCACTAAATGCACTTAAGAATGCAGTCAGTGATTTTGGAAAAGCGATATATTGTCACTTTACGATTCGAGACTCCTGTTTCCATCGGAATCAGAAACCGTATATTAAGTTTCAGTGCTGGAGAAGTGGCCGGTGTCATCGGAATGCAATTCATGATCCTCCTCAAAGGAGAAAGTAAGTTGCTTACTTCTATTTAATAAGTTCCTCGTAGGATGTCATCGAAATGTGCATGCCCATCATTCATATTCTCTAAACAAGTCGATGGTTATTGGACTGTCGTACGCAGAAATCTACAACACAACCACGAGTGTAACTCCCTAGCGTACGACAACAACACGTGGATGAGGCGATTGTCTGACACCGAGTTCGCGATAATTCAACCTCTGCTGTTTTCAGGCACAGCCGTTTTTAATGTTATTGACTTTGCATATGCAACTTTTCGTAAGCGTCTGCTGCCGCAAGATGTATTCAACATGCGTCGAAAGGTATTCTCGCAATCCAACCTTCCTGGTAAATACTTAAAACTTCTTATGTTGATCTGTAGGTAATTTTGAGAAACTGAAAACACATATAACTTCTCTTGGCCAGTTAATTAAACGGGAACTACGTCTGCCTATTACAGCGATCATTGCAGCAGCAGATTCATCGCAAGTCAGTGACGTCGCAGGTTCCTATATTGTGGGTGTCCATCCCGTTAGTTGCACCTGCATATTCTGGCGAGAATACAGATTACCATGTCGCCATTTGATAGCAGTATTGTTACAAGAAAACACCCAATTCCCAATGGAAAGCATTAGCTCAAGATGGCTAATGTCCGTGAACCATTTTGTCAACGTTACAATTGAAAATTATTTACCGCAACGAAGAAACGCATCTGAGCTAACAAGATTTCAAAGATTTGCACCTTTACTAGAATGAATTGCAAGAGGAGCAATTCGTAGCTCTTTTGAACTGCGCGCAGCGTATAGTCGAAGGATTACCTACTATCCAGGATATCGGTCCACTGCCTGAAGTAAGTACACCTCAAATGAACGTTGATATAGATGAGTTGTCTGCAACTTCTGATGATGTCAGTGTTATCTCAATGAATTCAGAAGAATTTGACGCTAGGGCCAAAACCTCGACGATGAAGCCAATGATACTGCCTTATGCGATGTGTGCCAGCATTCCGAGCCACCTACAAATAACACTGAGGAAGTAACATGGGTCGTCTGCAACACTTCATTAAGAGTTTTGGTAAAATGGTGAGCGAAACTCACTATTCTTTCAATACAACTTGTGAGAGAATCCAAGTCGATTAGAATAGCACTCAACTTACATATTTCAGAGGTCATACATAAATATTATTACCAATTCAACGAAGTGTAAACGATGTTTAACGTTATTTTGTTTTTCCATGCAAAAGGTCATTATATGATGAAGTGATCACTAAGCCAACCATGTACTTTAAGGATTATTTATGAAAACGTATTTGATAATAAATCTTAGTCTTTGTTAGTCAATCGATTACTAATCTATTTTTAAACCTTGTCTGGAAACAAAGAGATGTTTATTGTGAACTGATGGTTTGCCCTCAGTTTGGTTCGACGAGCTATTGTGTGAACAGTCTATAATATTTTAAGTTACGGCGACTAGCGTTCTACATATCATAATGCTGCTTCGTATTAATTCCCTTTAATAATAAATAAATAGAATGTTTGATTCTTGCTATATACGGGAACCCTTAACAAGCATCATTTATTATTTGAACATACATTCAATAAGAAAATAATTCCAACAAATCAATTGACTCCATTCGATCGCTAAACGTTTACAAACGATTTATCATTGAAGTTTTGTACGATGGTATGGTTACAATCAGTTATGATAAAATGTATTTGGTCTTTAACTAATCTACTTCAACAGAAAAGAGATTAATGGATGTTTAAGACGACAATTGTCAATAATAAACATCATCCTTACGTGTACTGTAATACAATTAAGTCCATCTCTGGAACTAATCTATTATCTTGTTACAAATATCTAAACGCTGAAGCACTCATGCTGACTAAAATAATCATATGCTCTTCTCATGTCTGTCTCCTCAAACCATTAGATAACTAATTTAAATATTTAATTAATGTCCTATGTTCTATACTTCGTTATGACTCTTCAGTGATTTAGTACTGAAGTTATTAAGACGGTTTGCCTACAACATATCCCTGAATTTGTGATCAAAACTGAAGCTCTACAACATTCAAATATAAAAGGAGCATACAGACTTCCTAATACACTTACATGTATGTTAAAATCATTAACTGTCTTACCACTTACAGGTATAATGAGCGGCTGATTAAGAAGTCTTCTCGGTCTATTAATAAACTTAGTTATACGGGTCATGTACATTAAAGTCATCCGTTATTCAGAAAATGTCAAGATTATTTGAATAGGCATTTCGAATTCCTTCTATTTATGTTTAATAGTTGTTAATTAGTAGTTAATTAGTGAATACTGTCATATAATTTAGTCTGCTGGATAAACCACGTCTTACGTTACCTTTCCTTAATCTAGCATTCTCTTAAATTATATTCCACATCTACATAGATGTAGGCAATCATTCGAGTTAAATTCATCAACTCATTCGAGTAGATATAGACATCATATAGCATAGTCATAACAGATATACTTAATCTACATTATTACGAATGAGTGAATATTTACTCCTTATTAGTTTTTTTCCGATTTCAATGAATATACAACTACTTAGAATATCTACTATATTCATTTATCAGTTTGCACTTGCAGACAATTTACTCCACTAATTACAAATAAAATGAGCTTAGCATAGAACGCTTAACTTCTATGTCAATAGAACTAGTATTATTGAAGAGATTATTACTATTAATATTAATATTATTATTTCTACTTCTTCATTAACACTAAGTAACCTAGTCCTAATTCTCAGGCTTTTCATATCAATCAAACATTATTATTCAACTACTAATCAATGCAAACTATATGAACTAGTTTCATACTATTCCTAGTTGACTATAATAGGGTTCCTACAATACAAGTAACGTATTCCATTTGTGTTTCATTGATTAATCAGTTATCTAAGTTAATAAGAAGATTGAGCGTTTTCGAAAAACTTTTGTAAAAATGATTCTTTTGTGAAAATTTGACGAAATTTTACAACCAATCAAAAGCAGATAAGATCAGTTTCATTTAACTAATCGGATTGGACTAACAGGTGATTTCAGGGGATACAAATTGTTAACAATTTTAGGGGGGAAATTCTATCCCTTTCAGTTATCAGCCAATAACATTTTACTTCTTATCTATGACAAAAAAATAAAAATTCAGACCACAGTAAGTTTAAGGTCAACCTAACATGTACATACATGTCTCATCTCAAACCACCTTGACCTATATAACTTGACATCATGAAACGATCAAACTCGCATTTTGATTGAACGGGTTTATTTTGTTTTTTGATTTGTTCCATTGTATTATTTATTCTTGTGTTAATTAAATTCGGCTAATCATTTCTCTGAAGAAGCGACTTGCACTAAGCCGCGAAACGTCAGAAATTATAATTTCTACTCATTGGAATTTTACAAATATATATCACTTATTTTGTAGTAGTAGTGGTATGATACCGTTTTGAATAAAATCATAATGACGCTTATAAGAGGATTGTCCACGCTTATCCAATTGTTCTGCCCAGAACTGTTTTAATTATATACGTTTTTTATCGTTTCTTCATTTTTCTGAATTAACATATCCTATTCTACAGATTTTTTTAAAAAAACTCAAAGTCAAATAATGTAAATGGTAACATTGATGATGTTATTAGCCTTAACAATTTTGTACATTTTTCAATATTACATACTATCCTATCACTTCAGTAGACTTATTTTATTCACTTTCCTTCTGAATCACTGACAGTATAATTTAATGGCATTTACGCTTTTTATATTTTTACATGTATGAAACTAAACAAAATGATATCTTAATTAACTAATTTGGTGATGAAAGTTCCGTTTCGTCAAGGAATATCACTCTTTGCCATACTACAGGTTCTTCTTCAAGGTAACTTCAAATAACAAGGAGCCTAGATATAGGGTTTCCTCCTGAATACCACTAAACCACCTTTAATAATTTATGTCAATTCAAACATACTGAGCAGGTTAAATTGAGAAGACAGTTTAAACAAATACGTATTTTCATCAGATCTTGTAATTAAGAATAGAAATATTTATTCATAACCAATGAATGAATGTTGTTAATTATAGATCATGTGCCTGAATTAATAAACAAAAGTGCTGATAACAACTACAGCAAATCCATGGTGACGTAAACGAAGATTCTCAGAAGTTTATGAGTATGTGTTTGGGTTTGGGTGATAATAACAATAAGAAATCATTGATAAACAATATCAGAAATATGTAATAGAGTGTTGAGAAGACTGGTGAATTTACATTTGATATCCTGAATTGGTTTGTATTAGATGTCAACTGAAAACAGAGTAACGTTTGACAGCTGATTTGTCCTAGTGTGTACATCAGCAATATTGCACAATAGCGACTGTATCAGGCTTCTTAGCAAACTTTGGTTTTTAGTGGATGCTTAACTTAAACCATTGAGTGATACTGAATTCAAATACAACACTCCACAAACCAATCTACACACTATGGTTCTGTTGACCATAACGGTTCAACCGTTATGGATATTCATTTCTATTTATAATTGTAAGGCTTTGTGAAAACTTACCAGTTGTATGCATTTGCTTAAATTATCGTCTTAAGATACATAATATGAACTAAAAGATGATGAGGAGTAAAGTGAATACAGTTTAGAGATGATTCCTTTATCTGATGAATAAGAAGAAAGAACAGTTAGGTGAATAGCAACTGCTTAATGAATCGTGGCATAAGGTTAAGGTCAAGGTAAGCAAGAGATCAAATATAGTGCTTTTCTGTACATAGTTTAAGTTAGAATCTGTGGATTTTTAAAGCGATATAAGTGCGTTAAACTTTGATGCTCACTTCTTTGAATTATATTGCTATGACTTAATTTGACTAGTTATGAAGATTATTCTAGTAAATCACAGTGACCATAAATTAAATAGCGTCTAAAAATGCTGTTGTGAAACAACTCCCAGAAACTTTGTGAATACTGATTACAATTAGACACATTTTTAAAATAATTTCTTTCATCTTGGATATAAAATCCGGCTTCAATAAATTAAAGCCAACGTTAGTTTTCTCATATCAGCGATATATTAGCACATTTAACAGCTCACGTTAGTAGAGGCCGAATAACTATTTAATACTCAAGGAGTTATACGAAATATTCACTACCGAAAATACAGATCAAAAAGGATTTAAGAGTTTGATGTGTACGGAGTTGCCAATTATTTAGGTGAATTTCGCCAACATATTTATTCAGTAGATAGATTTTACCCTGCATTCACATATATTCAGCTGTAGTAATATATTAAAACAACAGGGTACCAGGTTGTTATATTTTTTCTCATCTTGATGTGTACAATCTTGTTTAAATTGATTGTTGTATATAAAGTTCAACCGGTCACTCAAAAGTCAAGGTCAGAATGTCCTATTCAGATCACTTAATAGCTGACGTTTACCAGATGCAAATAGTTTATAATATTAATCGGTGGATAATCAACTCTCACACAATTAAGCTATCTCTACAGATACCTTCAAAAGTTAAATATTATTATGTATCTTATATTTGGAAATGTACATTATACAATACAGTTATATAACTTATCATTTCGTCAGATAATTGAATTGTACTTCATTAATTTATATATGAATTATTTCTTGAATACACTACCACATCAAATGTATACCAATTTATCGGTTGAATTAATTTAATTATTGACTTCAAAATTATATTAATTTAAATAGTATAATAATTTTATTTAGTTACCTGTTTTATACTTAAAAAAGAGTAAAATTAGTTAATATTCGTCAACTATCAATATTATAAATCATATGGATGATTGAATTTTACAGTTTCAATTATCATTTTAATGGATTATCTTTGTTTTAATAAAATGAATTATTATTACGTCAATAATAAATAAGGTCATTTAATCTTTTTATTATTGTATCCATAGTTAATTATTCATTAATATTAAAATTAAAATGATAACATAAATTGAATTCATCCATTTCTATGGTACTAAATTAAACTTAAAATTTATCTTGTTTAATTTATATGCTTTAATATAAATAATATAAATGCATTATGACCTAATCATACTTTTTATTTTAACGTTATCCATTATTACATTTGAAAATATCTTCATAAATAAAAATTAATTCTGGTGTATTTTATGAATTACTCTTTAATCATAATTTAATATATTTAAATGATGAGAAGTTATGTTTGCTAATACATTACTTGTCATGATATTCAAAAACCCATAGATGTAAAAACTATTAAGTTAAATAGTAATGAAAAGTGTGATTTCAGTCAGACCCATGGCTTACATTTGTTTCCAATACTCTCTCTCTCTCTCTCTCTCTCTCTCTCTCTATATATATATATATATATATATATATATATATATATATATATATAAATGTAAAACGTGCTTCGAATAGTGTCTTAGAAAAACACATTTGACATTGGGTATAACAAGAAGAACAGTATGTGCTTACATTTGTAAACAGGCAATTAGTTTAATAATGGTTTGCTATTTCTTAGATCACTTATTCACACAGTTTATTAAACCAGTTAAATAATCCATCCTTAGATCTATAATTGAGAACCAGTGACTGATAAAGCAAGCTTAAAGTTTTCAGTTTTGAACTGATATATTTATTGTTTATTGTGTAATGATCAATTTGGTGTTAATCAAATCCTTTGTATTGCTAACCGAATTATATTGACCTAGTTGTGATTTGGCGATTAGTCTAGGTAACTTGATGTCACTGTCACTATGTAGAAATGGAAAGTTGTTTAGAGATAGTTAGTAGGAATTCCTGGACTTAGGCTTTGCGCTATTTGACACTTGTTGCCAAAACGTACTCAGAATCCATGATTAAACTCATGCCTCTCTGCGGATTCTATCCTGGGTCACTCAGTTTTATACTCTGTAACTGTTATCACTGTTAAAGACTTGACAAACATCATATTAGTCACCGCACAGTAATCAACTATTGTATGCACCTTAGACCTGAAAGGAGTTCGTCACGGCCTGAATAGTTAAGTGGTAACGGTCGCAGAGCGTAAGAGTAGGTGACCCGAAAACGAGTCAGCAGGGAAATTTATATTCCGTCAAAGATTCCAGGTGTGTTTTGTCTACAAGTGTCAGGGTTTTCAATCAATTACCCCCTCTCCAAAATTACCTTCAATTTTGATTTAAGTGCCAATATTATTAGGCAAAAAATAAATAATATTTAAGTTATTATGCACATATGTTTGGTAATTTCCTCATTTTTATAGCATTTAGAGTAGATAAACAGTAGGTATAAATTCTTATCGTCATCGAGCTTACTGAGAAATATCACGATTAGTAATAGTCAACACAAGCGTCCTTCCTTCAAGGGATCTTCGAAAAATAAAAGTATTAAAAAGCAGTATTTTTTTCTTGATATATAATCTGCAATATTTAGCACTTATGACATTATACTCAAGCGTGCCCAAGACCTCATGGTTTAGTAGACCGAATACTATGCTATAGTCATTTTACTATGGGCACAAACATTATACAGCGTCAGTGACAGGCGAATGTCATATCATTGGCATTCGTGACTGCAAAAATACTGCTTTCTACTACTTCTTTAATAAAAGCTTAATATGGGTAATCATTTAACGAGCATAATACAATTTTAATCCTGAAGATATTTTTCATTGACAATCTTTTTAACATAGTAGATTTAAACTGCAGTTATAACCGTATTTGTAATTTAGTCACTCATAATGTATGCGTTTAATATTCCCTTCTATACATCAATTGGCTACTAATGAGGTTATTAGCATACAACATAATAGGTAATTCAACAATCCAAAGTATTCTACATTCAGATAATCTTTTCATGTTATTTAACAATTGTTTACAGATATCTATGATTATAATGGATCATTCAGATTTGTTCATTAATCACATTAGTCAAGAAGATATTAGCAATTTTCTTATTTCTGAACTATCTGTTTGCCTTGAACCTGGCACCCTAAAATCATTGGTAAGTTAATATAAACACGTATTTGTGTAAACATCCTCAAAATCTTCTCACATTAGCTTTGTCATTTATAAAGTGTGCTACAATACAATAAATATATTAAGTTCAAATAAGACGAATCAATCAAAAGAAATATAATAGGCAAGTATTACTTAAGTCCAATCGAATCTATTTTTGAAGGAAATCAAACTGAAGTAGATCCTAACTTACAAAAAAAGATTCTACAACCCACTAATAACTGAAGAATACTAAATATGTAGCTGTATATGCTTTAATATATTCATTATCAATGTAAAAAATCTCATTATAAGTCAGGAACATTCTTGTTTGTGGAAACTATTGGAAACTAAGCTTTATAATGTTATAATCATGGAATTTTACGTGCTGAATCGTAGTAGATACATCAGTCAACAGATTATTTAGTATTTTACTTATTACTCCAAAAATAAATCTACCTTCTTATCAGTTTGACCAGACACATTTGCGAGTTTCTCGTGGTGATAATTTTTGACAGATCTCTCCTAAGATTCTGTCTTCCATAAAATTCTAACGTAAATACAAATTTAAGAGAGTTTTATTTTCAGATTGACATTAGAGACTCAACGTAAACTAAAAAGTGTCAAACAGCTGTTGGATTATGTTAGTGAGGATCCATTCAGCCACTATAGATCCAACCAATTAGGTAGTTAAATTATTTCTAACATAATTTTCACTAGGTACACTTATTAAGTTATATCCTGCTCATAAAATTAGTTTCATTTAATAAGTGTTGACCGTATAAAATGGGATTAATTCGATTTATCATTTAAAGTATGTTATTATTGCCTTCTTAAATTTGTATCGAAAGAGAACGAATGATGTGGTTCTTATTTTACATTAGTATTTGTTTAAGTTCCGCAGGCAATTAGTGTTAGGGACTACTATAATGTCTTGGATGTAGCTTACGATATATAAAAATGCCCAATAAATAGTCATTATTACAAATGCTTCTTACAATCTCACTGTATTTGGAAGTTAGTTATTTTTTCATTTTTCCTAAATAAACATTGACCATTTACAATGTTTCAATTGTTTCCTTTTCAACTTATTTAAATAAAATGAATAAAAATTACAGGAAACTGTACAAAATGCAATTTCAATTTTATCCAAATATCTTAATAATACACAAATTATTCAATCAATTCTACCACAATTAAAAGAAATTTATCAACGTAAAACATCAAATCCTAAGGTAAGATAAACTGTGTCAATGGTGTTATTATCATGTAAAAGTATAAAATAAGAAATTAATACCTATTCAACAGTTAACGATGATAGAATCTTATTTAAAGATTTCATTGTTTCAAACCTAAATAAAAGTTGGCATATTTTAACTTAATGAAATTTGTATGGAAAACAATTTATTGGTTAGTAAAAGATCATTCATTATTGATTCATGACAATCAGCTTGATAAGAATTCACACCAAACGAAAACTAGCTTAATACTAATATTTACAATAGATCAAAGGGAATTATATAATAATCTACTTATCTGATTGTTAGATAATACGGATATTTTAAACCTATTAAAGTGAATACTCGTGAATGGAATGCGTATAGTAAATACTTACAAACAATCTAAAGCAGCATAGGAAAAATTCCGGAAAAGTATACAAAGTGATTATCATCGACCTACTAATAATCATTTAAATGTTCAGACTAACATAAATCAGTTAAACAGCGTAGAATGATATTTAGATAGGATATAATTTAAACACGATATTATTTAGCATACTGGAGCTTAATCAAAAAAATCACTTATAAATAGGATGTAAGATTTTAGGCCAATGATTATTATTTTCAAGTGTTCGTTTTTTTCAGGGAACTCTCGCATATTATCAGCTTGTTCGATTGTATGCTCGATTCCTAGTAGCCTAGAAGTTTAACTATAAATATAGAAAAGGCATTGATCGAACGGTCATCGAGTTAGCTGAATTCAATATGAGACAGCTCAACTGTGTGTATACTATATTTGTATTTGAATGTAAACTTCGAAGAAAAATGATTTCCATGGAATTCCCTTTTAAAGACTTACAATCCAAGCTTTGATTATATTCATATACATGTAAAGAAACAACAACTCACGATTCTTTAGGTTTCCACAAAGAATTCAGAGGCTGCAAACTTTTCCAAACAATAATCAGTCATTAACTACATACTTCACGCATACAATAATTACGAAAGACATTTATTAAACTGTCCAATTTATTTACGTAATTCCTAACCATGAGTTATATGTAACTATTTCTCTGCAACCTTCAAACAGCATCGTTCTTCTGAAAGATAGTTTAATCATCTATCGCTCTAAGATCTACAATTCTACAGGGAAAAATACTTTGAAAAAAATTAAAAACGTTATTTGCTTGTATTTATCAGAAAAAGATGTCATTTAGGTGGCATTGAAATACAAAGAACATTGAATAGCTGTTCTTATAGTGTGGGACTCTTTGGCAGGGCACACCCTTGATTCCACTCCCCCCTCCCATCAGTTTGTAGTATAACATGTGGACCATCGATTGTCATCAAGGATAACTGTCTCATTCCAAAAAATTGTGAATTTCAACAATCACGACTTTTTATCAGAACTCCATGAGCTTGCTGGAGTGAGTCATTAGTAAGCTGATTGTTGTAATTTGACTGAGGTGGTTTCGATCGTCATGCTATGTCACAAGTTAACGATGGTAAAATTTCTTCCACTGGAAATTTTTCTGTGGTGCAGTGGGTTAAGGTGTTCGCAAATCTGAGGGCCCTAGATCCATTTCTTTGTCTGTATTTAGGGTGAACACTGATAAATATCCCACAATACGACGAGACAGTTGTCCTATGCTGCCCGACTTTTAGTGGCACCCTACAAACACCAATCTATGGTAAACACATGTAACTAATCATAATACCTCTCTCCACAAAATCACTTTAACTCAATAGAAAACTTTATACAACGCCTGAGACACGAATAATCTGTTGATAAATTATATATCATTTGAATTAGTGGCATCTAAGTGAACAGTAAACATTCCATTTACTTTCATGTTTTTTTTCAAATAAAGCATGAAAAACAACATAATTTGCATAGTAATACATAATCACGTTATTTTAAGACATTTAATCTACTTCAAATGGTCTACGATTTAAAAAAAATATTTTTGTTTTTAAGAAACAAGTATTGGTATAATTTAGTCTCTCTTGTTAAAATGGATGTTCATAACTGATTTGTTGATCTTAGAAAGTAGAGGATAACACAACTCATTGTAGTAAATATGGTAGATGTGGTTGATGCATATTTATATACTGAAAGCATTATCAAGTAAACTATGTGGAAGTTGGTGCTCTAATTACTCACGACATTGTATATATGACCAACTGGTCTAATTAGCACAAAAATAACTTAATATACACAATTCGTAGGTTATTTAAAAGTATGATAATGCAATAGATAACACTACTGAACCCTGGTTATTATTATCAGGAAAAAGTGAAAACCACTATACTATCCTTTAGTCATTTTGAAGGTGACCTATAACAACTCCCTCTTCAAAGAAAATTAAAATTTGGAGCGGTTATTTAAGACTTTGGAGATATTGCATTCTTACTCACGACTCATTATATGTGCTGCAATCACACCGCGAACCTTGTTAAACATATATGATGAATTGCGACTGGATGATGTGGAGATTGCTGAACGCTAAATGGATATCATGAATCGGTCTGCATTAGCCAACCACTGATCACCAGAAAGCACAGACAGCTGTTTCGTTTGGGTGTAGGACTCTTCAACAGTGCTCTTCAACGATCTCATCAGCGATTGAACGCAGGACCCTCTGTCTCTGCATATAACGTTTTACCATCAGACTACTGAGTCATTTCTCAACGGTTGTTGTTCCTTATTTAGTCAACTCGTGATAGGTTTGCGAGAATCCATCCATCCCCACGGTTGAACTCCACTAGTCACGTCCTCTCACAAGGACTCCAGAGATTATCACGAGAAGTTAGTCACCAGTGAGATGATATCGACTGATGTATCTAATCTTCCTAATTTCCCTACCAAACGTGAACAATAAGTGTACAACAAACGCGAAGGATGTGTAAATTGAGGATTGGAAGTAATGTATGTAATATTTTATGGCATACTCTGTTTTCGCTAAATAAACAATTGGGATGGTTATATTTGTGGAGATTGGTTATTTTATTTGATTGAATATATCATAGATTGATGTTGGCAGGGTACCATTAAAAACTAGGGGGCATTGGACAGCTGTTTCGTTCTAGTGTGGAACTCCTTAGCAGTGTGCATCCCAGATTTCGCACCAGGGGCGCGCTACATACCAAAAATCGATGGAAGTGAGAATTCTACCATTGGATGCCGACCCAGTGGTGCAGATGGTTAGGCGTTCGCGTCAATCTGAAGCCCCTGGTGAGAAATCTGGGGTGCGCACTTCTGAGCAGTTGCACACTAAAACGAAACAGCTGTCCAGTGCCCCCTGGCTTTCAATGATACCCTGCCAACATCAATCTGTGATATACTCAATGAAATAAATAATTGCTTGCCCAATTGGCCGTTTTCGCAATGGAACACTAACTTTTAAAATTCAAAAACGTTAGTAGTGAAATATGTTATGGAATGTTCTGCCACTTTACTTTTTTGAAAGTTCATAGATGATATCAATGAACTAAACATGTGTTTTATATAAGTTGCATTGTGACTGGCAAGTGGAATCCACGACGCGCGTTTCGTCCTATTTGGGACTCATCGGCTGGATGTACCTGCATCCCAATGTTGATGTTCACACTGGGATGCAGGTACATCCAGCCGATGAGTCCCAAATAGGACGAAACGCGCGTCGTGGATTCAACTTGCCAGTCACAATCCAACTTATATAATACTTGTGAAAAATTCGCTATATCGAGGCAATCCGCTCAGGATGCACATATAGCAACAATGACTGACCAGCTTTAGTCTATAACAAATCAACGGGAATATACAAGTTTATCCTAATAAACATGTGTTTCTTATCTTATGTACTTCTTAATCACAAAATACTCAATTTACATTATTCAATGGAAAGTTGCATGCAATATTCAGTTCCTACTTGAATGATTATGTAGACAAGTTTTAATTTTAACTATATCTTACAGTATGCTTGGATTATAACACTTGTGAGAAATCATTCCTTTGTATTATTTTTATTCATTGTTTCTTTTAGATTCGCATTGCATGTTTAGATTGCTTAGGAAAACTTTTAGAAAACTTGACTACGTCAGCCCTATGTGATGATCTACTGCCATTTATTAGTTCGATTCGGACAGCTGATCGTGAATTAGTTCTTGCTGTTGTAGGTATGTATAATTTGCACATTTTTATTGTTTGTTTTTGTGTTTTCAAGACAGATCATACTGTCACTCACACCATACTTTAAAAGTATCATTTTTGTTGTAATTGATTCTATTTCTAAAAATAGTTTGTGTAAACTCACATCACTAATCAGTCGCTAAGTAATAGAAAATATCTTGTCGTTTTATCTTTAATACTGATTAGATTTTATCCATCACCTGTACATCATAACCCTTAAACTGAGTTGCTTGATATTATTGTACACTCAGTTTAACGTTAATTGGAACCGAAAGAAATCAATAAGTTTATACGACGCTCATTAGGGAAATAAAACTACAATATTTGAAGAACTACCTAATTACCACTGATCCAGTTACTTTTCCCGACAGCATGATAGAAAAATTTTCACTTAGAATATGAGTACGTTACGTAGGTAAAGTGTTTCATGTAAATGGTCTCTAGTCATCTAACAACAAATAGAATGTTGATATAATTGCTACATAGTAAATGTGACACAAAGTTCGATAAATCTTTCAAACCAGATAGCTTACTGCACAGTGACTAATAGAATGAGTTAGTTTAGTGCTATAAAAAGTTAGCCGCTGATAAAATGACTCTTTGATAGTGTAGCTGTATGTAGCACAAGATAATGAGTGTTTAATTATTTAGAGTGGAAGTACTACATTCGCTTATATTATAAATTCTCCCCATAGATGAACATTATGTATCACAAGTTATATGTACAAGTTTTATCTCTAATTATTTTCAGCCATCTAGCATGTCAGTACATTCCTAGGAATGAAAATAAATTAAACCTTATTACGACATTAATGACGTTTTGGTTAGCTTTTTTTATATGACATCATAGCATAAATCGATATGCCTATATGAGAATCATGAGCCAAAAATATACGACAACAAGAATCATAACATTCATGAACAATAGTGTTAATGATTAAGAAGATTTCACTATGGTCATAAATGTCAGTTTGTTAATCCGATTTGGCAAAATAGTATAAAATAAACATGAAGCAACTGACATTCGTGAATAACCAGAAAGATGGAGAGTTTTAAAGAGTTCAATTGTGAAGTTTAAGGTTACTGATATTGAAAAACTAAACAAACTAAAACAGTCCAAGTCGATTTACAAATTAATTGAAATCATTTCTAGAATAGTGCAAAACATAAGTCCAATGGTAAATATAAACACCCTTCAGTAAACGTTTCTTTACATAGTTCATAGAGACCTTCTTTTTACCTAAGTAGTTTGAAGAAGTAATATTCAGTCGACGGACGATCAAGCTACAAATGGACACCGATTTGATTATTATGATAGCTCGCTTATTATCCAATGAATATACAATCTTTAAGTCGTTGTTTTAAAAACCGATTTCATATGGATTAGTTCTGACTGATAGCATAATTGTGCATTCAGTAAAAGATAAAGCTTGACAGCAGTATGACCATTATTTTAAACTGATTACCTTGAACTATCTCAATATCAAATTAAATAAACTCTGCATTTCAAGTTTATTTTATCAAAAAATTACAGAATCACAGAAAAACGTAGTGCAATAAGCGATTGCATATTCCGACTTCCTATCCTAGTTGAAGTGGGAGATTTCATCATTAGTTAACCTCATTACACTTTGATCGTCAGTTATGAACAAACCTTACATTATATATAAGATAACTGTCAAATAGTATATATTTCACGGTCACTTGTTCCGTTACTTCGACACGCATATACATTTTGGTAAAAGCTCTAACCTGTTCTTAAATTATCCTTACATACATTCATGATTATCAAGTATCGTTTAAAAAAATACCGCTTGATATAACGTCATCCTAACAAGAAACATTATTTGTACGCGCCGCAGTTTTTTCTGTATTTTGTTTTCCTTATCGTGACAAACCACAATTACGGTAAAATTAATCTAAGCACAGGAGTAGGAATACATTTTTTCATATAGAAACATTTCGATCTGAGGCTAGTATTCATTTATACAATAATATAACCGTTTACTTTGTCGTCCTATTCAACTAATCTTAGGTAAAAGAAAATATCATCAGAAATCAAAATCATACTGATTAAGGAATAATAAGTAACATATGTGATAACGCAAAGCAGTACTTACAAAGTAATCTGAATGTCAGTCAAAGCTCTAAATACATTCATCGTTAGATTCACTTCACTAATAAATATCTGATTCATTCTTTGAACCTATGGAACAGTTCGAAAGATAAAGATAGTATAAATTAGGAAAGCAGTAGATGCAGCACTTTGTTTTTTGTTTGAATCTGGAAAGCAATAATGTTATGACGTGAGAAAAATGGGTTTTGGTTGGTAGACGCGAATACCAATGAAGTGTGTCTAGTTGATAATGCGCGACTGGCTTATGCCCACTCACCCCCAGGCCGATAATAGAAGAACCAGAATCGGGAACGGAGAAAGAACATAGTATATTTCAACCATGCCTTTATATATACATAAAATCAGACCACACAGTAAACCAATCAAGAATCTAACATTGATACAGAATGAAGGGAATAGTGGCAGTGAATGGGAACAACTTGTGCACAACTAAGCAACTGTAGTTCATAACAATAAACAATAGACTAAGAGTAAATATACTAAACGGGAGGACCGGGTAAGGGGAACGTAACAGTTATAGAAATGAAATGTTTACATTATCCCTAGTTGTAATAAATGAAATAGTGTTCTAAAGCATAGTTCTCGAAGATAATCAATCTTCATTAGTTGCCTAGCATATCAAATAAGTTCATTACATATAAATGATTGAAGTCACTTGGAAATTAATTCATGTTCATATAAAGTTTTCTTTCGTGACATGTTGTATAAATGAGATAAAACAGTCAAACATATATGTAGTAATTAACAATACCACATGGATTGGTAGTTTGTATATAAAACATAGATATATCACATATCCAGATTAGACATTTTAAAGTGTTTGTTACCAAAATCTAATGAAATAATTGAACTAATCTATTATTATCATTTAGACAACTAAGTAATCTGCTCCATCGACAAGTGTAATACATTCTCTGTAATCGTATCAAGAGCAAAATGACGTATCACATTATCATAAAATACTTCTAACTTGTCTAGTGTTTTGTTAATAATAAATAAACTACATAAAATATAATGAATTAATTTTAAAGATGACCATTTGTCGAATGACACTGATATCAATGTTCGGTTATAATCACAGAGTACACTCTATTTTCTGCATAAAAGAATCATAGCACACAAACAGGAGTGATATACTTTTTCAGGCTAACAATATACATATTGTTTTATTAAAGAAAGTATATCTCATCTGATACAGAAGGTGAATAAGTTGAAGAAACATTAATAATAATAATAATAATAATAATAATAGATAAAGATTGAATAAAAACCAGATAAAAACGGTTTCATTTGATCTGATAAATACTCATTATCACTTACCGATAGCTTCACACACACTAGAACTCACATAGTTCAAGTTATACTAAATGTATAGTAGTTTCAGATTCGTTTAATTTTGATCCCTGGTTGGGCAGACTTTTACATTTTCAATGTGATTTTCATCACCAATTAACAAAAGATAAAGATTGAATAAAAACCAGATAAAAACGGTTTCATTTGATTAAGTAAGTCTACACTTCTAGAAATTAAGACAGAGTACGATCGTTACCTAATTTCACTGATAGGTCATCGTGGTATTGTTGATTAGACTGACTTATAAGTGATTTATTATCAGTTAAAAGTTTGGAAATCTCCAATCTAGCTTCTATTGATCATAGGATAGTTATCACTATGCTGGGCGGTTATCCGATTTGCATTTACTCTGTGAATTTATCTGTAAATAAAATAGATAGTTAGGTGTTAGTGACTGATACATGGGTATAAAGCAGAAACATAAGATTGTATCTTTGATGTTCCCTTTATGTATGGTCACAAGAGCTATCTATTCAAAAGTAGCGTTGTTCCCTTACGCAATAAAAGTTTACAAAGAATATCATGCATTTAATTGATATAAGTGTGAAACATATACCTGTCTAAATGTTTATATACCTTTCAAAAATAATTTCAGCTTTAAATCGTCAACTTATATCAGATAGAAATAATGAAATTTCCTACACTTACATAGCTGGAATGTTATTACCATCAATGGTAAACTTTTTAGCATTGAAAACATTGACGATTTCTGATGTGAGTTATACATTTCTTAAATTTTCATTCATTATATGTTATTTGAGTTGAATTGTGGCTAGTAACTGAAATTCAGCAGGATTGTTTTATCGTTCCTAAGATTCGTCGGCCAGATGCCTATTTTCATGTGGTGACATCCAAACTAGAACTGGGAACTCAGTTTGTTTAATATCAAATGCCACAGCGTTCACAAACAGCTACACTTGTGCACATATGGTAACAAAGACTGATCAACTTTAATCCATATCAAATCAACGAAGTTTTATAAAACTCATCCAAATAATTGTATCATTTCGATTTATAAATATTTAAGCTCATTAATGTAAAAAAAACTGTCTTGTTTTATTAAACAAGTAATCAAATGTTGAAAACAACTTACAGATCTCCTCATTCATTCAAATCTACTTTACTGCATCATAACCATTCATTTTCGAGATTATGATGGTAATTAATGAACTTACTTTTGTGTTAAACTAAGTGGTAAGTTGTATCAGATCGAAATACATCACTTTTTGTTGCAAACTCAATTTATATTTACTAATAAACAATCAGCTTATGTGAACACATGGTTTCAAAACAGGAGAAAATTATTGAACTGTTAGGTTTACATCAGCTTCCCAACACAAACTCAAGCTAATATGTAGGTTATCCAACTAATAATAGAGGTTCGTCATCAATGCTTAAAAGTTATGATTATCCATTATGCATATTGTGAGTTAGTTAGAAAGTAGTATAGTTATAAACTTCAAAAATTCACCTTTTAGATTAACTGAAAGAAACTATAATTTTCCTAAACTTAGCTTTAAACAATTAAGAAAATAATGAGTAAGGACAGTTGTTAACTGCATACCTTAATAGCAATAGTAAATTAAGTAGGAAATGAGGTTATTTTGAAGATTCTTCAAATCTTCTCTAATGTTTTGCTCGTCGACTTGGAAACTCAGCATAAGCCGCTGGCATTTGCATAAATTAATCAAACCTACAAGTTCAGAAGACGTTCGTATTACTTCATTCTCTATGCTGAAAAAACACTCTGTTAAGGGACCCATTTTAAATAACGCCCAAAATAAACGCATTGACTTTTCAGGCCACTTGATACTTTTTATTGTTTAGTGCTCATTCAGAGTTGACACTTTAACTTTCATATAGTTATTCTCTAATTATTAGTATCATGTAACGTCTCAACTGTCACAATTTTATGGTACTTAGATGACTAACTTACTAACTATTTAATTAAATTTACCAAACTTTCTTATAAATTGCATTATAACGAAATAATCATACATCTGTCGGTAACTGAAATGTGCTTCGAAAACATTTAGTACAAAAGAGTATATAACAACTCACTAGATCTTGGTCTGAATACCAGTTATTACTAAATAAACGATTATCGTCTTGTGGTTTAGTTTGTGGCAATCAGTTCAGTCTCAACAGGTGTATGAATTACCGATGTATCCAATATAATGACTAGGCATTTTAAAACTAATCGCAAGCAATTGGATCAGTTATTTATAATTCCTTTCCTGGTTAGAACAAATAAGCCTTATCATTTGAGAAAAAAATTTTAGTACAAGACTTACAAAACAATTGGTAATTAGTGTTCCTACAGTGAATATTCAGCAGTTATTTTTTGATATCACAAATTGGTATGACAACCGGGAAGTACTGAAAGACTGTACTGTCCTAGTATAGGACTCTTCAGCAGTGCACGTGCACGACCCTACCAGGGATCTAGTCCAGGAACTCCCCACTCCGAGGTGAACGCTTTGTTACTAGACCAGTACCTAACAGTTGGTACTTCTAACTCAGTCAATTTGCAATATATATTAGTGTGACCTCGTCCTATCATTATTAGCTCACTAGTAACTGACTTCTGTAGGTGATTCCTGAGTTCTAGAGTGAATACGTGACCAGTAGTATTCATTCATGCCGGATGTGAGGTAGTTACCCACAGATGGCAATGGATTAGACCACATATATATATATATCACGAATTGACTGAGTTTAAAATATCGGCTGTTGGGAGCCAACTCAGTGGTTCACTAGTAAATCATTCGCCTCAGAGACACGAGGTCCTGGGTTCCGTAATCAGTGGGGTAGAGGATGAGCACTACCAAAAGGGTTCATATTAAGACGGAACAGCTGCCTAGCGCTTACTGGTTATCAATGATTATCTAATTCGTAATGTCAAATTGGCATTCAACAATCACCTTAACCCTCAGTTACATTTGGTTTGAATACTTTCAAATAACTTGCTACAGGCATTCAAATTAGTCTATTATTTACGTCCACAAAAAGTTTTCACGTATATGAAAGCAAATAGATCACAATGTTTACAAACTAATACAAAATCTCCGAATTTCATTAATCTCACCTCAGTTCCACACAATACAACAAGTTCCGATAACTTATTTTTCGAATGAATATTAGCCTACTGAAAAGGTTTATAAAAAGTAACTAATCATCACAAAATAGTAACTTGTTTAACAATGTCCATGTAAGTTATAATTAAAAATTGTTTTTAAGAATTTTCTACAAGTAAATGTGACATTTTGGAAAAAAACTTAATTTTGTTATGAAACAGTTTAAAGTGATTTATAAGAATGTAAAGGACCAGGTTTTCCAGTCGTACTTACTTAATTGCAACCATATTAAACAAGCTATACAAGACAATTTCCTTCTTGTTCATGTTAGGTAATAAGTTAGTTGAAGCTTTGTCACTATTTCCTTTTCAAATACTTAAACTAGATTTTACTAACCTAATTTCAATGATCTCATAGAGTTACAGCAAGGCGAATTGTTGCTGTTTATTAATTATTATGCATATAGTTATCATGACGATCTTATGTCACGTGTCCAGGTGGTTGAGAGCAGTAAAACATTGTAATCGATGCATTACATAAACAACTACGAAATTCAATAATCACCTGATTTTGAACATGTATACCTACTGGTTATTATCTGCATTTAACACTAATGTGTTATTGAATATTTAAGTTCGATTGTGACTGGCTAGCAAAATCCTTGACGCGCGTTTCATCTTTTGTGGGATTCGTCGGCTGGATCCCAATGTTGATTTTTACAACGGAAATCGGACTCAATTCACTACGTCTGATCATATGGACTCAGTCGTCTAGTGGTGAACGAGGTGGCGTTTGACACGAAATGAATTGAGTTCAAATCCCAGTGTGAACATCAAGATTGGGAAGCAGGTACATCCACCTGACGAAACGCGAGTTCTAGATTTTGCCTTCCAGTCACAATCCAACTTAGACATTACTTATAATATATTACGATTTCGAGGCAACCCTCTCATAATGTACATATGGCGACAGAGAGTAACCAGTTTCAGTTCATGACAAATCAACGGGAAGATACAAGTTCATCCAAGTTATTTAACATTGTGTTATATAGTGAAATTTAAATATATGGGATAGTATGAAACGAATACGGAAATGACCAGATAAGATATAATTTACATCTGAGTGTCATTGATAAGCACTGTCCCAAAATAAATGATTTTCACATATTCTTGGACTAGTACTTTAAATATCAGGTTATCAAATTCTTAAAAGTTCCTTTTGATTACTATAACTTTAGTCAGATGTCATGCTATTAAAATATCGGATACTCATCTTTTCGCAGATCAATTCGGCTTAATTTACAGATTTCTACAAAATCCACAGTTTATTTATCAGTTTGAAATAATCCGCTTTAACTTTTGATATCTGACATTCAGAACTACTGTATTAAATATAATATGAAGCAATTCTTTTATTTAATGCCTTAATTCTACATATAGTTCCGAGCTGTAATTAGTTTAACACGAACAATGCTAGATCTCATAGATCGACAACGTTCAATTGAATTACGATCACAAATTGGATCGAAATCAGTTGGTGGAAGCTGTTCTGATATGAGGTTAGTAACTTTTTTCTAAATACGTTCGAGTTTATTTAATTGTGTTATGTTTTCCCAGATGAGACAAACGCGTGGGTTCTTACTGATTTACTACTGACCGCGATACAATACAACTGAATTATCTGGGGTAACCGGATTCTATGTCTGATTCCCTCGATAGTTTGTACTTCAATCGGATACCACGATTTGTTCCTTCCCAACCCACAGCTACTCCAAAAGACTAGACTTGTAAGAAGATTGTATTGTGGCGGAAAATAAATCAGACGAGAATAGCAAACAACGTTTATATATCACACATCTGAAATTGAATTAACTGATAAAAGTCTACAAATCAATCTTACAAAAAAATCAAGGCCTTTCGCTTGATTTGATGAGCGATTGTATTTTTGGGGATTTTGACTCCCCAACAAATTGAAACTAATCTATGAGGAAAAGTAAATTCGTATTGTTAAAGCAAAGTGTAATGTGTAATAAATCTAGGTAAAAGATAAAAGATTTCAAGTAGATTGCAGGAAATTCTTCACTGATTGAATACAAAATCAGTAGTGTAATTTTCATTATGTACCACGCACAACTAATTATTAGTACAATACAAATGTAGTACCAAACTAAATTGTAAAAGTTTACTATAATGATATGCAGTATAACTTTTATCGTTTCATCAAATCATCGTAAATCTATATAGGCCAGCAACCTGAATTGTTCCTACAGTAGTTAAAGAGAAGTGTTGAAACCGGTTATACATATGTTTCCTATCTATGAGCAATTCATTATTGACATAAAATTTTATGTAACTATTTGTTTGGAATGTCTTATTAGAAAGCATAAAGACTGACATATAGCGAAATAGCATCATCTACAAATTACTCATAGAACAGTAAACTAGTATAGTATACTTAATATTGCATGTGCTTCTTTATCCTTGTAAATTTTTAGAATATTCTCTGTAGTTAGTGTCAAAATGCTGCAATAACAATTGTTTAGGGACATTACTGAAATCTTATCATTATATTATTCCGTACAAAACTACAAAAATTCAAGCTAATATTTAACATATGGACTAATTATTAGAAAAACATTCAATCACTTCATGTTCAGTGTATTTAGTCAATCAATAGAAGAAAAAAAAATAACTTTGCGATAATGATTTGTCTACAATTCACGAAAGCATTGATTATATAACACTTTAAGTATTTTGTTTTTATAAGTGAATGAATAAGACATTGGCTTACTCTAATATAAGTAAACGCTGAAAAAGCATACACACTGATTACGAAATATTACAACAGGTTTTCATTCCAGGTACACGTTTTTGGTGGCATCGAGAGATCGGAATAAAATAATCTGCTTATGTCATTCTATATAATAATCCCATCAGCATTCGCTTCAAGTAGAAATAAACATTTCGGTTACTTCGTTCCGGTGATTTTGATTCCAACCGGTTATATTCACAGATTTTATTATCTTCATTAATTCCTTCACTCCACGATAATAGTTTAGATTTTTGAAATGTAATTAAATATCAGTTTATACTTACATTTACTATTTGGTAAAATATTAAAAACGCGAAGACAGTTTTTTCACTCAATATTATTACCGTTTTAATCCCAGTACCACGTACTTACATTCAGAACATTCAGATCTCATTGCAAACACGACATTATCTAAATGTCATTTGTGAAATTTACATAAAATTAGAAAAGCATTGACCTTATAATTTTGAAAAGTATAAGATACTAGTTACATTTCTTTCGTGAATACGTTTGAACGTAGTGAACACTATTGTTTCAGAGTACTCAATAATTACACAAAATACATGGTTACCAATCCGACAAATTATCGTGAATGAGCATTGATGAAGAGTACCAAACTAATATAAAAATGTTGCTTTGCCTACCTGTTTCACTAATTTGCAGCTGATGACACTCAGTAATAGAATATGTAAGAAAATGCCATATTTTCTGTAGGAATTATTAGCTGCTGGAAGGACGTTACTTTAAGCAAAACGTAAGCTATTATACACAAATCTTACCCGACTTTTGAAAGTTAACTTGCCCTTACATGTACTGGTAAGTATACACCATTTAATTATGTTTTATTTCTAATCTTAACTAAAATTTGCAAATTTAAATAATGACTGCTAAAACTTTTATCATTTATTAGTTCATCATTGGGTGTGCCAAGAAACCTTCCACTAATCGCTATGCAACGTCCAACGATAGATTCTGAACTATTATATGTAGATATGGATGATCCAAAACTTTCAAGATCAAGTTTGGGTAAGAATTACTACACTTAAATAAAATATTTTATTAAATGTTAAATCTTAGAATAAAACATAATAGTAATTAAGCTATTTGAATACTTCGATGTACAAAACAAATTCTATTTCACTTTTCAGTTGTTTTTAAGAAGATATCTACGTTGCTGTCTCCCGCCCCCCCCCCTCCCTTTTAAAGTATTATTTGACCAATATGATCAATATATGATTAATTTGTTAATTATAATAATTTATTTCCGAAGTGACTATTGAAAAATAACATAGTAAACGAAACAGACATGACGTAATCTACGAGGTTTCTATTAGGTAGTAATTAATCTGATAAAAATAACAATAGGGAATGGGAGAGCATGCAACAACTTAGAACGAAATATAATTTTTTTAACTAAGACAATCCAATTTATTTTGATACAGAATAAGCTCCACTCATACTATTCGATTAAAGAAGGAAAAAATAAAAGTAGGAAGGAATAAATGTATTGACCATAAAGGAGGAAGGTAAACAGCTAATGAAAGGATAAGACTATATGCATTCTTATTAAATGCAAATAAGCCATGCAGTAATACATCCCAAACTCACTACTGATTGGTTATATCCACCGACTGTAAGAAACTAACAGATTACTAAAAAGTAAAATGTTATAACAACTAGATAACAATCAATCTTATCCCAATATGACCATTACTAAGTAATTCCTACTTTAGTGTCGTTTGTTACTAATGTTATCTGAATCATTACTCATCTACTTTATCTCAGTGTTCAAAATCATTATTTAAACTAGTAATTTTTGATTTTGTTATTCATCAAGTTTTATTTAAAGTGCATTATCACTGAATTTTACCACTAACTGGCATTCACTAAACAGCCTTTGAATTCCAGAATAGATATCTGTGTCATTTCAGACTGTTGTACAATATTTGTTTGAATGGTCCACAAACGCAACACCATATGACATAGGTTTCACGAAGTGTCTGCTGTAATTGAGTCATTAATTCGAAATTCAGTGATTAGTACGATCACATTTAATTAATTTGTGATATATCAAAATCATCATTTATTGTTGATGACAGTATCCGCCTCATTCACTGTCAAAAAATAATTTATGTACTTTATTCTCGAAAAATCGATGTTCTAACAACTTGGGACTTTGACTATCAGTCCAAATAAGTAATTTTATTCTGGCTGTGACCTAGACTATTCGTGAAAGCATGATTTGTAAGAATTATGTACATACAGATAAACCCCTTATCACGATTCGAAAATATATAACACCGAATGATTCATATTCACACATCAAACTATATTTGACATCTTACTGTAATTCAAACTATTATTCAATGCAAAGTAGTTGTGTAACCCTAAATGTACTCGACAATAGTGATCTGGATTATTTTATGAAGAAGCTTGAACTAGAATGTGTCATGAAACTTTGACCTGAATTAATTTCATCAGCTACGATTTTCCATACACTTTGTTCCCTTTATTATTTTCAAGAGAGCAAAAACAAATATTTGTGCAGAATAGGATGAATTCATTTCATTTCCTTAATTCTTCATCAGCTGCATACAACTTAGGATAATATTTTATAAAATCATTATTTGAAACATTTTTAAAATACTCATGAGAATATTGAACATAGCTGAAATCAAAATTATATAAACATGGTTTCAACCATGTCCAATATTCTTATGAGTATGTTAAACCTTGTTTCAAATATTAATTTTGTTAACTATTATTCTAAGTTGTATGCAGCTGATGAGAAATCAATGAAATGAGATGAATTTATTTTATTCTGCCCAAATATATGTTCTTACTCTTTTAAAAAAAACTAAGATTTTTACAAATATGATTTTATTTTTACTAAATACTGTGTTAGTTTACGCTTGTCTTAATATAGAGGATTAGGTCAACTTCATCAGTGAGTCTAAACAATTATAAGATCTAGGCTAAACAGGGTTTCTTTTCGACTGCATTTCTTCCATCTGACGTTATAAACAGATCCTGTACTTCCAGTCGAGTTTTTGAATGTGTCTGTTTTAGAAAACGTTTTTGTATAGGTTGAGTAATTACATTTTAGCTTTGAATAATGATTTTGCATATAAATTAAGATTACCTGAATAAAAGTTCTCCTATTTAATATACTAGTATACTAGGAAAGATGTTAGAATTAAATTATTGTTGGTTTAAACAGAGATATCAGAAACTAGATAAAATAAACTAAAGTCACTACCCTCTAACTGTTGTATCCGTCTCGGAATTCGACTGTGCTATAAGTGTCTACATAACGCTTTCTATCGCATCACCTTCGAATCCGTTATAAATAAATTCTTCTACGAAATATTTCACTCACTCACACTTACATTGCATTATCACGAATCATACAGTTAAAATATTACCTCCTAGCACCCTAAAAAACGAGTCTCTAGTTCAAATATACATTTTAAAATTCTAATGAGATTATTCGACTAGTTAACTAGCCATTGCATCTATATACTTAATGTATACGAGTTGAATTAATTAATAGAATGTTAATATTACTTTTAAAGGTAACACCATTATGCCAAATAATTATTACATTAACCCACAGATTATCGTCGAAGTTCTGGCAGTGAAATGACTGGAACTAATCGATGGAGTAGAAACAGTCTTTTAATTCAACGGTTACAAGCATCAAAGCATCGATCAGAAAGCCTACTCTTCAATACAAAGCACAGAAACTGTAAGTTTTCGAAAATGTACTCATGCATTTATTGTAAATACAGAAAACCATTTTAATAACAAGGGTCGTGTGAGTAGTTTTATTGAAAATGCACTGAGCTACAATATTACACGATTCTGATAAACAGTATCTTCGTCTTTTACAGAGTATAATAGTTACACTAACAATTTTAGAATTATAGGTGTTTGACTAACATGAAAATGAAAATTGCATCTAAACACACTAAACTACAATTTCAAGAATCTTTTGTATCAAGTTGCATATTAGAAATGTTACTGGGAAATTTAATTTACTTTTCAAATCAATAACCTATTGTTGCTGCTTAATGAAAATCAATAATTCACTACTATTTGCACTATAATCATTTTGAAAATGATAGAAAATAACAGCATGGAGGTCTGAAGTTTAGAAAAAGAAATTTAGAAGCACTATGTTTTCTGGTGATGACGATGATGATCTAGCTCTTTTAGCCCATACACGCCAACAAATGCAAGTGAAGACAACATGTGTAGTAGCAACTTCAGCATCAGTAGGCCTGAACGTACACAAGGGAAAGAGCAAGATCCTTAAAGATAACACAAGAAGCACCAACAAAATTGAACTTGATGGAGAAACTCTGGAAGAAGTGGATACTTTCACGTACTTAAGAAGCATAATCGAGGAAACAAGGAGAACCCGATGCAGATGTAAAGACAAAGATTGGCAAAGTTAGGCCAGCATTCCTACAGTTGAAAAACATATGGGGCTCAAAACAAATATCAACTAACCTCAAAGTCAGACTCTTCAATTCGAACGTGAAGACAGTCCTGCTGTATGGAGCTGAAACTTGGAGAATTACTGCAAACATCATCAGACGGATACAAGTATTTCTAAACAACTGCCTACGAAAGATACTGAATGTCCGTTGGCCGGAAATCATCAGCATCAGCCTACTATGGGAGAGAACAAACCAACTTCCAGCCGAAGAGGAAATTAGGAAAAGACGTTGGAAATGGATAGGACATACATTACGGAAATCATCAGACTGCATCGCGAGACAAGTATTAACATGGAATCCTGTTGGGAAACGGAAAAGCGAAAGACCAGAGAAAACATTGCATCGAGAATAGGAAGCAGACATTAAAAGGATGAACAGCAACTGGAAACAATTGGAAAGGATTGCTCAGGACAGAGTTTGATCGAGAATCCTGATGAGAGGCCCATGCTTCTTTTTGAGGAGTAACGGGCGTAAGTAAGTAAGTAAGTACGCTTTCTGAGTTTGATGGTTTAGTCAGGTAACTGGCTGACACTATTAGCGTGTGATTTAAAGTGAGGTGAGCTATTAAGAATTCTTTATAATCGACTAACCCATTGTTCTGTTGGTCAAGAATTGAATTTGTTGTTTATAAATGTAATTTCATCGCGTGTGTTCAACAAAACTTTGTCAAAAGGGGCATCGGTATCGTTACTTCAGAAGAAACCCGGCTTTAAGCATGAGGCGTGATAACTCATCGAAATAAAGATCTTCCAGCTCCCAGGGCAGAGTTGAAAAGGTTTAAATTGCTTTTTTTCTGATCAGTGTTTCTTTGGCAAGAATGTTCTTTTACTGGATGAAGTTGCTAACCTGTTGCCTAAATCTTCGCCTTCGTTCGGGCTTGGGTCTAGTAACTCTAAGAGGACACTAGGCAGAGATTTTTAAGATATATGGATTACTAATATTTTCGGTTGATAAAAATTGCCTAAATTTCTCAACAACCGTTGTCCTAACGTCGATTTATTGAAGTTAGATATTTTGGTTAGCTGGAAACTTGATACAAAAATGTTTGGCATACAACAAAACCTTCATGATTCGTCACAAATCGTAGTAACATGTAACAAATTTCACTGCATCTTAACTTTTTTATCATTTTATAGGTACTTGAGGATAAACATATTTAGTGAGAAGTAATATACACAATTAAGGTTTCTGAACATCGGCATCAGTGATTACAAAGGCAAACCAACTTCCCTAGTTCGGTGGTAGCTGGTGAAAAGCACTCACCTTTAGTCACTGTTTGCAAGATATGTCACATTATCCGTCTGAAGCGATCTTTAAGTAGTTAAAATTAATAATTTAGGCACCAATCATGTGGAAATGCACACATTTCTTAAACTATTCCCTATCTTATTTAGACCGACATTGGTAATATTGATTTTTTCCCTATAGGCAGTGTAAACATGTTGTTTCTTTCTGTTATTCATCTATTTTTGTATGTTTAGTTTTATAATGAGTATTTCCTTTAGAAGTATCTTAATACATTTTGGTGATTGTCCACAGAATGCTTTTTATTGAAAACAGTTCGTTACTATGTACGGATCCTTTAATTAATCAGAACAGCATAAGAGCATTTATTTGAATAGAATATGATAGATATATTTCATTTCTATATGAGGTTTTATATTACAAATTAACTTCAGTAATAAAAATCAAAAATTTGTACAATAGGCTAGAGCTAGTTAAATAATCAATGAAAATTAGGAAAAGCTTGTTGTTTAACTAAAGTTAGTCTGAAATGTAAAATTTCAAATTTACCAGAAACGATAACACAAAATAATCAGAATAAATAAATTTTCGATTGGGATGGTTATTTTTGTAGATATTGGTATTTTAGTTAATCGAATATGTCGGAGATTGATGTTGGCAGGGTTCCATCAAAAACCAAGGAGCACTAGACAGCTGTTTCGTCTTGGTGTGTAACTCTTCAGTACTGTGTACCCCAGATCCCTCACCAGGGGCTTCAGGTTGACAGCCAACGCCTTTATACCACTGGGTTTTCAATAGTACCCAGTTAATATCGATCTACGACATATTCAATCAATTAAAATAAATTTTCATTTATTAATTTGTTAACCTTCTAGAAATAACGTTAAATGTTTGCTAACAGAAATCAATCAATTTAAGTGACTCTGTGTCATATGTACATCATAAATTTATTTTAAACGTTAAATATCAATGTAAGTGATTTTCTGTATTAGAGATAATGTTTACTGAAGTTGTTAAAAGAATTCTGCTTTATTTTAAATATTCTATATTCTGATTGACATAAGAGATGAACTTATAAAAATTTATTATAATTGAAACTCAAATAATTTTCTCGTTCAAGGTGAAAGATAAACAATATTAAAAATTAGGGGGGGTAGGTTTGTGGAGATAGTTAACTGTCAATTTTGATATCAAAAATTGATCTGAATCAGAAAACCATTGATCACCTGGAAGCACTGGGCAGTCGTTTCGTCCTAGTATGGGACTCCTCAGGAGTGAGCATCGCGAATTGCCTGAATTGGAAATATTAACCGTTAGGAGCCGACTCAGCGGTCCAAGGGTATAGCGTTCTTCGCGGAGTCAGAGGGTCCTGGGTTCGATCCCCAATGGGGTCGTGGATGCGAACTTCTGTGGAGTCCCATACTAGGACGGAACGGCTGTCCAATGCTTCAAGGTGACCAGTGGTTTTCTAATTCAGATCAATTCGTGATATCAAAATTGATAATAGTAAAGATATTTTAGTCACCGTAAAAATTAAGTTTGTTAAAAAATAGAATGTGACATGTCTGTCGTTATTCATTATGTTAAAATTTTTACTAATAGAAATTTTTCAATTAGAATTTTAACGCAATTTTCTAAAGAAACTATTGAGCACAGACACAACTTAATGAGATGATGTAAATATGTCAAAAATAAATTGATGATTTAAATGAAACAGTAATGTTCTGTTCCATTATGACTTCATATTATAGATTCGAACTCATACAGAGTATATTGCAGAAAGTTGGAGAAGACTTGCTGCTAGACGATTGTAATAACGTTATGTTTTCCAAAAAAAATTTATTTAAGTATAAAACTTTCATTGTTATAGGCATTATCATTAAGGTATACTTCAAGTAGAATGATTCTCAATTAAATTATTTAACTAATAAGACACAACATCAGAGAGAAACAACATAAACGTGTTCATTCATATTAGTTAACTTTTTGAACTTAACAGTGAATATGAACAAGTAAGTTTCATATGTAAAATAATAAAGACGACTTTAAAGAACAGAGATACAGCTATAAAAATAACTGGTAAAAAGTACATTCTATGTTAAGTGAACGTTATAAATCAAATACGCCAATTACACTTCTATAAATTTCCTTTATCTCGTTTATACCTAACGTACGTAGCTTTCACATAACTTAGAAAATAGTAGTGTTTTACCTTAAAATGTGATTAATGGTTTAAGTATGCTTGCTAAACATTTGTTTTTTTAATTATGATTAGTAAGTTTAGTGAAACAGCTAAATAGCCTGACTCCCAGTACAGTATTGTGAAGATCTAAATTTGTACTCTATCAAGATCAACCTTTTCTTTGTCTGTATAACATACACTCATAAATTGAACTGGCGGTATATTTCCTTTATCATCTCCATATGCTTTTGCTATAAAATAGTTTGATACGATACTTTCCAGTATTTTAAATAAGGATAGTATTGTTAATGAACACTGAAAAACTTTTCAGCAAAAAATTTGTTTTATTTCTTTGTTTATCTGTCTTGTAGAGATATTTGTACGGATTATAAATTTTGTCACTAATAGACATCTGTTAAAACATCGTTAAAAGTTTCAGTGAATATACTTATTAGTTTGATTTAGTTTGAGACTTATCAATGGCGTTTACATAAAATTTCGCATCATATCAAAATCAAATATCTTAGGTGTCATGATATGTGCAATATAATAAATTCACGTCGCCGGAATCATGTGGTATACATTTTCAGCTGCTGTCAATTTAAGTACAGTCTATTCCATGCCTAGTTTCAACTGAGTTGACTGAATTAGTCACTAAATCTATCGCCATTAGAAATTCAAGAATCCATTTAGAATCAGACCACTAATAAGCATATAACTATCTTTTACACTGTATGTTTCATTAATTACAAACTTAAATTTGAAAGTATTAGATTATGTAATAAACATCATTCTATCACATTCCGTTTGGGTTTAAGATACGTGAACAATAGATTAAAATAAAATACATTATAACCAACTAACATATTTGCAGTAGTAGCGCATATAATTAAAAAAAAGAATCAATCACTAAATTACATGTAATAGTTACATAATCTATTGATATGAACTAAATTAATAAATTAATAGGAATCATGATTCACAGTATAAAGACATTTCATCAAAGCAATAAAACTAATATTCAGTGCTTACAATGATAATAAGGAAATTATCATTCTTTCTAGTGGTATACAACTAAGATGTATTCATTAGTTAATTAAAAATTACCTTTAAATCTACACTACTACTGGATGAGAATGAAATACATAGTTGTTTTAATTTATTAATATGAAAAGTATCCAATATCAATGCTATAAGTGTTATATGTTACGATTCTTTTAGTTGTATTTCATACACTGATTATTAGTTACTAAACAAACCGAAAGAAAAATCATTCTAAATAAAACATTTCAGTAGGAAATGATTTGATTCTATTTGATCCATTTTCTTTATTACTAATATATAACAGGTAATATATTTATCAATGATACTTCTCTTTGCTATTTATACATTTAGCTATTGGTGATCATAGATTTTGGAATGAAACTGTAAGTAATCCAAATTTCAATTATCATGGA
Organism: Schistosoma mekongi; assembly: GCA_034768735.1. Taxonomy (NCBI): domain Eukaryota; kingdom Metazoa; phylum Platyhelminthes; class Trematoda; order Strigeidida; family Schistosomatidae; genus Schistosoma; species Schistosoma mekongi. Next base: position 23,457,811 of record CM068305.1, read on the forward strand.
CATTCCAGTACAAATTCTCGTACAGCAGCTAGTCCATCTTATATTCCAAGTCCATCTTGTGGAGATTTCTATAAAATGCGAAGATATTCTGGAAATATTTTAACACGATCAACGGAGAATCAAGTGAACACATATGTTAGTTAGATGCGTTTATTTGCATGCATTATTTACAAATCTCTTCATGATTAAAAGTATTTAAATATCCACCAATCAACATAAACCCTTTATTCATAAACTTATGTATCATATAATCGGTGCACTGTGATGCCATTTAGGTAGGACTAAATGTCATTGTGATTTCATAACTGTTTGAGGTTGCCCCTAAATAAGCGACTGTTTCAACTGTAGCCAAAGCATATTTTAGTACAACTTGATAAAAAAAACTACGAACTTGGGACTTATTATGGCTATTATTATGGATAATATTTCTTTATCATTATTTACAGTGGATTGTGACTGGCAAGCAAAATCCAGAACGCGCGTTTCGTCCTATTTGGGACTATTTAGATAGATAAACCTGTATCTAGATGTTGATGTTCACACGGATTCGAACCCAGTCCGCTTCGTGCTAAACGCCACCTCTTTCATCACTAGGCTACTGACTTTAGGCACTCCGCTTAGGATGGACATATAGTAACAGAGGCTGACCAGTTTCAATCTAAGACAAATCAATGGGAATATACAAATTCATCTCAATTGCCAACGTTTAGTTTTCTTTCTTCGAATCAGAGAGATTTGTTAATTAACTATGTCCCTGTTTCATTTTATTCTAAATACTTACCTTTGATGTATGCAGTTTACGTAATTATTTAATATGATAGGCGTTATTTTTCATCATTCATTAAAATTTTTATTGAACAGAAATCAAGTTATGGCTAAGAAGCGCTGGGATTTAAAATGAAAATCAGTGTATCGCTACTTAGTTACCTAGATGTATAATGTTTATCACGAAACCAGGTTCTAGTTTTCATCTTTGCTATGTGTCATCAAAATTGTACAATGCTAAAAAGTCCCGAAAACATTGAACACTACTATTTAGAGATTTTTAGTTTTCAGTACTTAAGCAGATATCGGTTCCTAATTAAAAAATTTGTACTCGCCATCTACTTAAAATATAAGCTTATGCTTAGTGGTATTAACTAGATTTGAGATTAAACTCTAATATTTGAAGCCTTATTCTGTGGAATATAGTTTGTTAAAACTGCGGTATTCACTCTTGATATTTCCAAAACAAATGGCAATCACTCCTTAGTTTGTAATGATTCTAAATTTGATGATTATAGTACTCAATTAAATCAACCGTCGACAAACTCTACCGCATCAGTATTATTATTAAATTTTAAAATTTTCATAATTAGCTTAAATATACTGACTTAGAAATGGCCTGCAAAAACTCTATTTCCTACATATTATATATAAAAGTACATGTTGCCATAGCAACTATTTTGTATCAAGTTCTACAAAATAATAACAGATAAATTATAAATGAACCGAGACCCTACAATAATATTCTTAATTGGTTTAAAATTACGCTTTTCTCAAATAATTGAAAGATTTTTCCATATTAGTGTACTTTAAAACTGATAGGTTTTATCCAGCTTTATACAAATATTTTCACATAACAAAGAATGGCGAACTATTTGGATGAATTTGTATATTACCGCTGATTTATCATGAACTGAAAATGGTCAATCTCTGTAGCCATATGTGCATCTTGAGCGGATTGTCTCGATATAGAGATAAATCAATGTACTGTTTCAGTTGGATAGTGACTGACAAGCATAATCCAGAACTCACATTTCGTATGATTTGGGACTCCTGAAGTGGATGCACCTGCTTCCCCGTCTTCATGTTCACACAGGGATTTGAACTCAGCTCACTTCGTGTGAAACGCCGTCACGTTCACCAGTAGGCTACTGATTTCAGACATACACAGTTGTGCAGCGGGTATATATGTAATTAGGATGATTTCTGTTATCCCGTTGATTTGTCAACAACTGAAATTAGCGTACATTAAAAAACATGTTATTTTCCGGGACATTGAGTCTAGGTAGATATGCTTCTTCAACATAGAGAAAGTTTTATATATTAAGAATAAAACCATCTCATTGCTGTTATCGAGTACTGCGAATGATAATGATGTTAGCTTTAATTAATAGTATAAATGTTGTTACGCTAAAAACTTCTCAGCTCCAGCTGAGCAATATAGCAAAATATTTCTGTTTACCATGCAGTTAGTATGTGTTACTAATTCTTCATTTCCATTTGTTTGCTGCAAGTTTAGCCGCTACAACTATTCTTTTCTTCCCATCATATAGAGGATACATGCGTATCAATGTGTTCATCTTTCGCTTTTTATAAGAAAAATAGGGATAAAAGTATTCTGAAAAGTAAAGAGCATCCAAGTGAATTCTTCATTATTTAGCATTTCGATAATTTATAGACCTTTTGGAATGGTGTTTGAGCGTATATAGATAGTGTTCATAATCTCGTTTTTTCAAACAAATCTATACAGGATGATTAATTTTAATGTTTGGAAAGGTGGAAAAAGATGGAGTGAACATTTTATCAGTCCTACAAATCTATTGATGTATATGCATTTGAAGGAAATTCCCATGACCTTACCATTTTTACAAGTTTGCAGTAAGACGCATTGAGGTTTTTTATTCAAATGTACTTGATTCGAATCCTGATGAGAACACTAACATTGATAAGCACATACAAATGACAACTCTTGTAACTTAATGAAATCTGTCATTCAGTTCATCAAATCTCTTTAAATATACCTCTAAAATTCGTTATTAGATACATAATTCATTACAGTGAAATTTTCATTATAGGTTCACTGCTCAAATTTACTGGTATACGTTGGTCCAACATGAACAAATAAGAACATTACTTACTTACTTACGCCCGTTACTCCTCAAAGAGAAGCATGGGCTTCTCATCAGGACTCTCCATTCAACTCTGCCCTGAGCAGTCCTTTCCAATTGTTTCCAGTTGCTGTTCATCCTTTTAATGTCATCTTCCAATTTTCGATGCAATGTTTTCTCTGGTCTTTCGCTTTTCCCTTTCCCAACAGGATTCCATGTTAATGCTTGTCTCGTGATGCAGTCTGATGATTTCCGTAATGTATGTCCTATCCATTTCCAACGTCTTTTCCTAATTTCCTCTTCGGCTGGAAGTTGGTTTGTTCTCTCCCATAGTAGGCTGATGCTGATGATTTCCGGCCAACGGACATTCAGTATCTTTCGTAGGCAGTTGTTTAGAAATACTTGTATCCGTCTGATGATGTTTGCAGTAATTCTCCAAGTTTCAGCTCCATACAGCAGGACTGTCTTCACGTTCGAATTGAAGAGTCTGACTTTGAGGTTAGTTGATATTTGTTTTGAGCCCCATATGTTTTTCAACTGTAGGAATGCTGGCCTAACTTTGCCAATCTTTGTCTTTACATCTGCATCGGGTTCTCCTTGTTTCCTCGATTATGCTTCTTAAGTACGTGAAAGTATCCACTTCTTCCAGAGTTTCTCCATCAAGTTGAATTGGGTTGGTGCTCCCTGTGTTGTATTTAAGAATCTTGCTTTTTCCCTTATGTATGTTCAAGCCAACTGATGCTGAAGTTGCTACTACACATGTTGTCTTTGCTTTCATCTGTTGGTGTGTATGTGCTAAGAGAGCTAGATCATCCGCAAAGCCCAAATCATCGAGTTGCATCCCACTTGTCCATTGAATTCCGTGCACCCCCTCAGATGTGGAGGTCTTCATGATCCAGTCAACCACTAGGAGGAAGAGAAAATGTGAAAGCAAGCAACCCTGTCTGACTCCGGTCCCCACTGGGAATGCATTTGTCAGTTGTCCTCCATGCACAATTTTGCACTGTGTTCCGTCATAAGATTTCCGGATGATGTTGACGAGTTTCTCTGGTACGCCGTAGTTTTGAAGAAGTTTCCATAGTGTTCTCCTATCTGCACTATCAAACGCCTCCTCATAATCAATGAAGTTGATGTACAGTGACGAGTTCCATTCAATTAATTGTTCAACGATGATCCGTAGTGTTGCGATTTGGTCTGTGCACGACCAATCTTTACGAAAACCAGCTTATTGATCTCGAAGTTGAGCCTCCACTGAATCTTTCATTCTATTCAACAATACTCTGTTGAAGACTTTCCCTGGTACCGACAGTAGCGTGATCCCTCTGTAGTTCTCACATATACTCAAATCTCCATTGTTTGGTACCTTAATAAGATGTCCTTCTTTCCAGTCTGCCGGCACTTGTTCTTCTTCCCAGATCTTTTTGAATAAAACGTGGAGTATCCTTGCTGTTAGGTCGATATCTGACTTGAGTGCTTCAGCTGGTATATTGTCCGGTCCTGCTGCTTTCCCACTTTTGATTTGTCTGATGGCCATCATGATTTCTTCCGTCGTTGGTGGAGTGACATCAATCGAGAGATCTGTAGGTGCTCCTTCGATGTCCGGTGGGTGGGTTCAGTGGAGCTGGCCTATTCAGGAGTTCCTCAAAGTGTTCTACCCATCTATTCTTTTGTTCTTGAATCTCAGTGAGTGTCTTGCCTTCTTTGTTCTTGACCCGGCGCAGGGTTACCATGATTATCTGCCAATTTCTTCGTTGTGTCGTATAGCGTTTCTATGTCCTTCTCTTGCAGCTTTATCGCCTATCGTTGCAATGCCTTCGATGTTATTTTCGTCTTGTAGGCTATGCTTTTCTTTACTGTTTATTTGCTTCTGATAACGTGCTAGCTTGAGCTTGTTTTCTCTGCTAATGTTCGGCGTTGTTGATTTCATCTTCTGGTCCTCCTTTGTTCGAATTTTCTCAACTGTCTCAGTTGAGATCGATTCCCTTATAATGGTGCTTCTTGCGGCCTAGAACCTCCGACACGTTGAAGTTAGTGCCTCTTCGATTGACTTTCCAGTTGGTCCTACAGGCGGTTTCTTCTCTTCGGTAGATCTTGTAAGGCTTGGAACCTGTTGTTGAGAGATATTTTGAATTCATTGAGTTGTCAGTGTCTCGGAGAAAGCCTGTATTGAACCGTTGTACTGCTGTCACTCCAGCTGTCGACTGCTTCTTTAGCTTCAGTTTCATTTTACAACCCATCAGGTGGTGGTCTGAAGCTATGTCAGCTCCTCTCCTGGTTCTTACATCTTCCATTGATCTTCTAAATTTTTTATTGATACATATATGATCGATTTGATTCTCTGTAGTATGATCCGGTGAGACCCATGTAGCCTTGTGTATGCGTTTGTGGGCGAATATTGTACCACCTATAAGAACATTACCTGCAATAAATTTTCTAATTTATTTCATTTTGCTAAACTATAGAAAGTTGTAATCTTCCATAGAAAAAGGTAATTAGATATAAACTACAAGGTAGAGGCCAAGACATTCCTGTAGAGTATTCCGCTATAAATTAAATGTTATTTTTCTGTATTTCACATACATTTCATATTAAATGTCAGCGTAGCGTGATGATATTCAATTAATAAAGAGTTGAATTCATATTTTATTATTTCATAAAACTAATAAAGTGTATTATTTTCTTTAAAATGTCTACTTATTTTTGTTTAAAAGGATAATTTAGGTTCATTAAATGTTCCAAGATATAATAATGGTTTTCTTGATCCTAGAAGGCATAGTTATGGTTTTACGCCCAGTACATCAACAAAATCTTTAATTACAGTTAATGTATGTGAAGGTCCTTTTGTTACACCACTCAATTATCGTGGTTCTATGCGTAGAAATTCCGGTTGGAGTTGTGGCCAATTTCCTACTTCTCAAGTGAGTTATTTAATAAATTTAATTAATTATTGAATAAATAGCTTATGATTTCTATCCAACTTCTAAACGCATATCCGAAATACAAACATAGGTTAAGAGAAACTAGGGTAAGCTATAAGCACTTATACGCTGTATACATAGACGAGTATAATCTTTAAGTTAATTTACATAAAAATGAGCATCATCTTCTAGGTTTTGAAACTTCTAAAGCTTTCCTCTAGAAATTAATGATTAGCAGATTAATGTATACTATATAAAACAATTTCTTTGAAAATTAGGTGCATATATATATATATATATATATATATATATATATATATATATATATATATATATATATATATATATATATATATATATATATATATATATATATATATATATATATATATATATATATATATATATATATATATATATATATATATATATATATATATATATATATATATATATATATATATATATATATATATATATATATATATATATATATATATATATATATATATATATATATATATATATATATATATATATATATATATATATATATATATATATATATATATATATATATATATATATATATATATATATATATATATATATATATATATATATATATATATATATATATATATATATATATATATATATATATATATATATATATATATATATATATATATATATATATATATATATATATATATATATATATATATATATATATATATATATATATATATATATATATATATATATATATATATATATATATATATATATATATATATATATATATATATATATATATATATATATATATATATATATATATATATATATATATATATATATATATATATATATATATATATATATATATATATATATATATATATATATATATATATATATATATATATATATATATATATATATATATATATATATATATATATATATATATATATATATATATATATATATATATATATATATATATATATATATATATATATATATATATATATATATATATATATATATATATATATATATATATATATATATATATATATATATATATATATATATATATATATATATATATATATATATATATATATATATATATATATATATATATATATATATATATATATATATATATATATATATATATATATATATATATATATATATATATATATATATATATATATATATATATATATATATATATATATATATATATATATATATATATATATATATATATATATATATATATATATATATATATATATATATATATATATATATATATATATATATATATATATATATATATATATATATATATATATATATATATATATATATATATATATATATATATATATATATATATATATATATATATATATATATATATATATATATATATATATATATATATATATATATATATATATATATATATATATATATATATATATATATATATATATATATATATATATATATATATATATATATATATATATATATATATATATATATATATATATATATATATATATATATATATATATATATATATATATATATATATATATATATATATATATATATATATATATATATATATATATATATATATATATATATATATATATATATATATATATATATATATATATATATATATATATATATATATATATATATATATATATATATATATATATATATATATATATATATATATATATATATATATATATATATATATATATATATATATATATATATATATATATATATATATATATATATATATATATATATATATATATATATATATATATATATATATATATATATATATATATATATATATATATATATATATCTATATATATATGTAACTTAAGAATGATTGCTACATATAAAAACTAATTGGCGGCTAAAAATTAGTCAACAATTGTGAATGTGTCTTTTAGAGAAGAATCAGTTCTTCCCAAACTTGGAGAATTTTTATTGATAAAATTGTACTAATTTAAGGTAACTTGTTTGAAAGTGTTCATAAATATCTACTGCAAGAATATGATAAAAGTAAATGAGTAATGTATTTCATTTAATATAAAATATTCAAATATTCAAAGCAAAATAATGTTGCTTGAAGTTAATTTACATAAAATCAATTTGGATTACAAAAAAACTGAAGGTCATAAGTATATTCCATCTATATAAATAAATTTTCAATCACTGTACTAGAACGGTAAAACAAACGCTTCAATAAAACAATCTTATATGAAAATCAGCCAAATATCTCTAAGACAAATAAAGTTAACAGATGTCATTGAAATGAATAATTCCTTGAACTTACTCATTTTGTCAGTATAATTCTTAGGTGAGTATGCTTAAAATACACGAAGTATATATTTACTTAGATAAAGTCATATAAATGTGAGAGGTCTGTTATGTAACAAACAACAATCAATAGTTTACAAGATGTTAACGTATTCGTATATAGATTTGAACCTCATATTTGAACGCTAATATATTTCTGTGAACTTACCAAAAAATGATCAATCAATATGAGAACAAGTGAGTATAATGGGTTTTGAGTCCTTTCATGTAGCTGAAATTACACTCAAACAATAACACAAACAACAAACGACAATCCGAATTCTTTTTTTCAAATTTTCTAGGTTATTTTTAAAGACCTCTGAAGATACTGTAATTTAGTTCTCATAAGAGGAGAGTTTTTCCAGTCAGTCTATACACAAAACTTCATAAATACATGCATTCTAGGCAGAAACTATCTATATCCACCTTCAGTTCCTGTTTAAAGACAAAAAATACAGGAGCAGTTAGTCTCGGAATTAAACCTTTTTCACTCACTTCGATATGAACAATCATACTGTATCATTAGCCCTAATGCAAACACTACAATTTGAAGCCGAGTTTATAAGGAGGTGCTTAATTAGTTAGTCTCGTTAATTGTGCATCTAAAA